>VOPJ01012309.1:612376-658104 GCA_014673585.1 Semibalanus balanoides | reverse complement strand
CCCCCCCCCCCCTCCCGTTATTCTGCAATATCTCCTAAACCAACATCGGTATCGTCACCAAACTTTCAGTACCTTATCCCACATCAATTTGACACATACTGCCCAATGGAAAAAGATGAGGCTATGATAGGTAAACCGGAAATTACGTCAGAGTGACGTCATGTTCTGCGTTTTTTGTTGAAAAATGAGAGTTTGCCAGAAACGCTGTCAAAAGTACAGTTTTGATGATAAACTCAATTGTCATACGCCAAACGACAGGTAATAAGTTGAGCTATAAATCTGCTATCTCGGACTTTTTAAAGTTGCTGAAATTCAAGATTTTGATAAATCGAAGGTCATTTTTTTAATTTTCAAAACAAAAGTTCGAATTTTCAAAAAGAGGAATATATACATGATTGAGATGATGCCAATGAATGTGTGTAGCAAGTTTGAAGTACATGTCTTCAAAAATGACTGAGTTACATCCTTTCAAAGACAAAATTAGACCACCTTTACTGTATAACAATAAGTAAAAATTGCATTTCCGTTTTTTGCTTTTTTCTTCAATTTGTATGGAGGAAAAAAATGCTCTAATGCCATTTATCGCGTTCTAATCGATAAACGAACAAATAAAAATGTGTTACAACTCCTAATGACCGTAATCTGCAGTTTGACCTCGTGACCTTGGATGACCTTGACCTGACCCAAGGTCAAAATTAGCTAAGAATGATAATTAGAAGTGTCAGATGCACGAATCATACCGATTTACTAACTTATTATGCGTTCAATATCGCATTTTTAAGCGGCAATGCCGACCACCGGACTTTGATGGCACGGTCAAACATTTTGTATTTGACGTGACCTGTGACGTCATCGGTGACCCTGAGAATAACAATATTAGATTAACCTCGACAAATTTGATAGGGCTATTGAATGCCGTTCGAATTTTTCAGATAGGTCTAGTGGTTTCGGAGATCGGAGTGGGGGGCTATAAATAGCCCCCCACTCGGGTTATACGGCGAAGGACGAGCGAGTCCGAATACACCCGATAGCAAGGACATCAGTTACGGAATAGGGGTGTGCACCTGCGCACGTGCAGTGTGACCCGAAGTTTGCCTTTCGTTACATTGCCAGTGTAGTGGTCTCAAACCACACACCGAATTTCAGCTTAATCGTTCATAGAGGGACGTTTGCGCAATGCACAGTTTGGTTTATGTTATTGTAGGTCTGGGTATGGTGATGGTCAGACTCACAGTCAGACGAAGAACAAATATACGTTCAATCGTCACAGCAAGGTGAGGACTGAGGATGTGTGACAACAATGTGCGGCAAGTCCAAAACCCTACACGGCGAGGATGGCACAGGCACGTAGTATTTTTTAAAAACCGCATCAGTATTTTTATCAGGGGGGCATGTCGGAAAAAATGCAATTTTGCTCCTTAGCCATATGCTGCTGACCGAGGAGGGAGGGTAAGGTCGGGTTTTCAGATAATCCCATTCTATCTAGTGTAAATTTATTTTGTTCAGGGGGGCATGCCCCCCCCCCCCCACTTGGCTACGTCCCTGGGATGGCATGAGGCCGAAGGCAAAACTGACTTTTGAACTGCAACAACAAACATATTCGGGTAGCAAAATCATGATTGGCTTAGCATTGCAATATCGATCCAAGGACAACACATGCAAAATATTCAGCTTAGTGGAAAAATGACAAATGGTTTTAATGAGATAAGCCAAGACATTGACCTTGCGGAGGATGCTTCATAATACACTTCAAATGCTAAAAATTGGACCAGTTCATTGCAAAGAACAGATTTGGAATACTTCACATAGGCACGCTGATGCCTTGAGATGATAAGCACCCGCAACATGATAAATATTCGGTCTGCCAGAAGAAAGCCTTCGTCTAGAGGCTGCAGCGCGGGCGGGGGCGGCCATGACGCGGTATATAAGCGTCCGGCGGCGGACGCAAGGCATCAGTCTCTCACCTGGTCCGCTCTCAGCCACACACCACCCCCCGCCTCACACTGAAGAATCTTCGTGGCCGTCTGTCTGCTGGCCTGCGCCGCTGCCTTCCCACAGGACCTGGCCCCGCTCGAGGGCTCCGGCGAGCCGCCCGCCGAGATCGCCGTCCGCTCCTTCAAGAGCGCTGGCATCAACGAAGACGACATCCTGCGCTCCGAGTTCGAGATGAGCGATGACGGCCAGTTCCAGTACGGCTTCGAGACGAGAGACGGCATCGTAGTCGACGCGGCGGGCAGAGAATCGCCAGAATCTGCGACGCTGCCGGCGTGGTGATGCGCGGCTCCTACTCCTACACTTCACCCGAGGGCATCGAGGTCACCGTCGATTGGGAGGCGGACGAGGCTGGCTTCCGCGCCAGTGGCCCCCAGGTGCCGAAGGTGCCCGAGTACGTGACGCGGCTGCTGAAGTCACTGCCGGCCGAGCCTCAGCCTGCTGTCCCGGTCAGCTCCTCTGAAGATGATGCCGTCGCCCCCGCGGAAACGGTCGTTTCTGCCGCTCCCGCTGTCTTCATTGTCCCCACCATACTTGTCGAAGACGCTCCCGCCGAAGTTGATGTCCTAGTTGCAGACCCCGTCTTTGATGTCATCTCTGACGTCATTGAGGCAGCATCCCCAGCCGAAGAAGCCTAGCTGTTTTTTTCGTCTTCGTTTCTCTCCATGTACTTCACTTGTATTGTTTAAACGAGTTATCGAAAAGCAGCGCACCAATATATGAAAACGTCATGACTTTCCAGTTATGTATCGACCTGATCGATTGAAAGAAGCTGTTGTCCTGAAATAATGGTATAAAGCGACCATATTAAAAGTTTCGGATATCAAATGGTGTATATATATATATATTTATATATATATATATATATATATATATATATATATATATATATATATTTTTAGGCCAGCCAGCAGCAGTGATCACCATTTTTCGGAAAACTTACGGTATTCAGTCGGTCTCTGATGTCACTGTGTGCGCTGATTTCGAATATCGACATAAAATCACAAATTCGAACATCTTAAGGGCGCAAAGTCAATTGGTAAATTTTGCTTGAGGCAATTTTTTAGTATTTTTGAATCTCGACAAAAAAATGATTGCTTGAATCAACCTGAAATATATTTTAAAGTAAAGGACAGATAATTTGAGACAGATATGTACCATTTTGAAATCCCCTTCCCTCTTTCGCTCACCCGAAAATATTATTCCAAACTAAGTGATGTTCGGAGTTTCAGACTCATTAATGCAGATGGCGCTAGCGTCGCACCGTCGGCTGGGGCGCTGTTAGTTTCGTAGAACCATGGGCAGTGGCGCCGGAAGCGAATGTGGGGGGGGTAGAGTGGGAAAGGTTTCCCCATAGAAAGAGGTGAGCACCCCCCCCCCCCCTCCCGAAAAAAAATGTACGCGTCGAACGCTCATATTGGGCAGTCGGATATCGAAAACCATTATGTCCGACCGAATACCTACGAAGGCTTTTTCCCTGTTGAACCAAGGTCAGCCAATTTATGCCTCGGTAACTAGACCAATATAGTCCAATAACAATACAACTTTCTGGTCTTGACTAATGGGGAGATGTCCTGAACTCCCGAGGATCCAGCGAGATCCCCGCGTTTATTTCTTATAGATCGATCGTTTGACCAATGAGAGAAACTTTTTGGGTGGTCAGCCTTTCCTGCATTTTCCCACTTTGCCATCGCATTAGAGGTTACCTCTTTCAGTGTCGGATTCAGAAGGGAAGTAATGCCCCCTGTAATGGTAATGCCCCCACCCCCCTTGAGCCTCGTAGGGCCCAACAGCCCCAGGGGCCCATAGCCGATCGAAGTGATTCGAAACGAATTGCTTTCCGTTTTCAACTAGGTAAAGAAGTAGTAAAACAGCAAAGCGCAAAGCCTTAGGGATCTGTTGGTCAGAGACGGTCCTCTGACCAGGAATCCGCCACGGAGGGGTACGGGAGACGTGTCCCTCATTATTGAGCCAGGGATCTTCCCCCCCCCCCCCACTTCCTCTGACAAGCAACTTGAAATCAGTGTTCAGTTGTGCTCATTATTTGTCTCTTCTCCCCTGTTCAATAAGCTTTGGCTGAAGCTCCACCTCTCCACCCCCGGTCAACAGGTTTTCATTGACGTTCCAGCGCCCCCGCTCTCAACAACTTTTCGCTAACGCTCCCCCGGTCAACAACGGTTTGAGTTATGACCTGATCTTGGCCTTGACTTTTGCAAAACAAAAAAACGTTCTTTTGCTCATGCGGGATGTGTGTCATACCTTTGGGGGCACTCTGGGTGATCTTGGTTTCAATAAAAATGCTCTGGATGGAAAGTGTGGTCCATAAACTCAAATGTCTCGATTTTGACCTTTGACCTCACCTTGACCTGATATGCAACCTTGATTCCAAATTTTCGTGCATGCTTGAGATGCGTCTCGATGATGAGAGCTTTCGAACGCCGCCTTGCGCGTCTCGCTACGATCAACGGTTCCGGAGATAACGAGGGGGCATATTTGCCCCCTCCCGGTCAATGGCGTTCGGATAAGACCCCGGTCAAGCGCGGGTTAAGAACTAAAAAGAGTTGGGAGTCTGAATGGTTGAATGAGGGGAAATGCAACATTGTTTCCTTTTTAACCATCAAAGTCTCAAAACAAAACACATCCAATTCAATGATGCAATAATCATCTTTGTTTCTCCAAAGTTACGTCAGGAACTTGCTCAGAACAATTTTTATGAAAAACACGGGGTGTTTTTTTCTTCTTCAATTAACCCACCAAAAAAAAAAAAAAAAACGGGCAGTGGGTTACGGGAAGTGCCAACCCTGTCAACACCCCCTCACGCGGCACGTAGTAGTCACCCACATGAGTCGGCACTGGTCTAAAGCAGAGTATGTTGAATGGGGCTGCTCAGCAAAGAAGACTGTTTGTCAATCGGAAGTGCGGTTACAGAGATACTAGCTTCTCAAAAGCGTCGCCACGGGTCGGGTCGGGCCGCTCATACTCAGATTTTTTCCATATACCACGGAAGAACGAGCGAGCGAAGCGCTCGCTCGTAAATAAATCCGAACTCACTGCGCACACTTAAGCCGTGATTGGCAATGAATGCGTTAAACCGGTAAAATCCCGTGTCCCACAAGAGACAAAAACGAAAAAAATATGTCAAAAGTACAAGGCATAGTTGCAAGGAACATAACGTGTTCCGTGCTTGCTCTGGTTGTCAGAAAGACGGTGTGAGCGTGGAGAATCAGTGTCCGTTTGGCAGCGCCATTTTTTAAAGCCAGAGATTACAGATATTAATGGACATATTTGGGGGTCTTAGATATGTTGGAAACGGGGTAAATTGGCGCCCACAGCAGTTTATCTATGCTTGAGCATCGATTTGTACGATGCATTCCACCAAGAACACATACATTGCAGGGTCGTACCATCCAGACACAACAAACACGGCTGTCGGATAACTTATGGCGGGTCTTGCCCATGTTGACAGATCGTCGTAAATCGTAAGTAGCCGATTTCATACACTAACGCACGGACTTGTCTAACATCAGCAGACAGGTCGTTCACCGTGAAAACGGCGATAGCATGGGATCGAGGCGCTGTTCCCCGAAGAGAATCGCCTGCGACAGTAGTAAGTACGCCGAGACACCAAAGTTCACTGTATCGGTGGCTTTAGCGTATAAGCGATTATCCTCGCCTACTACAGGCGAGGCTCATGACAGCGGAGTTACAGAAACAAGCGCTGTCTGTCAATAAGGACAAGATTGCATGTGCCCAAGTCACGGCGCAACATCCCGGAACAGTATAAAAGCCACGACCCGAGAGAAGAGGGCATCAGTCTCAGCTGGTCCGCTCTCGGGACACAGCATTCGTGCTCAGGATGAAGACCCTGGTGGCCGTCTGCCTGCTGGCCTGCACCACCGCCTTCCCACAGGACTTGTCTGCATTCGAGGGCTCCGGCGAGCCGCCTGTCGAGCCGAACCCGAACCCGGCGAGACCTGACGGATCCGACGTCGAACTTGTGAGCTCCTACAACGACATCAGCGACGATGGTGACTTCCAGTACGGCTACGAGACCAGCGACGGCACCTCGGTCGACGTCTCAGGCGGCAATCGCCAGATCGGCGACGCCCAAGGCATGGTGATGCGCGGCTCCTACTCATACATCTCGCCAGAGGGCATCTTCGTAGAGGTCTACTGGGTAGCGGACGAGAAAGGCTTCCGGGCCTATGGTCCTCAGGTGCCCAATACGCCTGAGTTCGTGCGGCGACTGCATTCTAACCCGTCCAGGAACAGAGGCAGCTCTTCATCACCATCAAACGGCAACAACACACCCTCCAACAACCGCAACAACGCTCAACGCCCCTCCAACAACCGCAACAACGCTCAACGCCCCTCCAACAACCGCATACAACGCTCAAACGCCCTCTTCCCAATCAAAGCCGCGCACCAATGCTCCAAACGGCCCCCTCCAACAAAACTCGCCAACAACGCTTCCAACGGGGCCCCTCCAAAACACCGCAACAACCGCTCAACGGCCCTCCAACAGCCGAACAACGGTCAAGACCGCCTCTAAACAGAGGCCAAGACGGGCCGAGGGATTCCCCTTCAACAAACCCAAACAACGGTCAAGACGCCTCTAACAGAGGCCAAGACGGCCGGGATCCCTCCAACAACCGCAACAACACTCGAGATCCCTCAAACAACCGCAACAACGGTCGAGATCCCTCCAACAATCGCAACAACAGTCAAGACGCCTCTAACAGAGGCCAAGACGGTCAAGATCCCTTCAACCGCCGCAACAGAACCGTGTCAAGAGAATCCCCCAACACCGCGAAAACAAACGGTCAAAGGAGCTTCTGAAGTCAGAGGGGCCAATGAGTACGTGGCCGGATCTCCCTCGCATAGATGCAAGCGCGCATAAACGGACACCTCCGCGAAGATCCCTCAAAACCAAACCGCCAACAAAACAACTACGGCGCAGGGATCCCTCCAACAAGTTCCGCAAAACAAAAACAGTCAAGAACGCCTCTAAGACCAAGAGGCGCCAAGACGGTCAAGATTCCCTTCAAGACGCCGGCGAAAGGCAAACGGTCGAAATTTCCCTCCAAACAACCGCAGAACAAAACTGGATGCGAGAGATCCCTCCCAACATCGCCAACCCAACGGTTCAAGGAGCGCCTCGGTTTAAACAGACCGGGCCAAGACGGTCAAAGATCCCTTTCAAAACCGCCGCACATAACGGTCGAAGATCCGTCAAGCAACCGCAACAAAGCGGTCAAGATCCTCCAAAACACAAAACCGGCAAACCAAACGGGTGCCTAACGGAGATGCCCTCGCAGAACAAACCGCAAACCAACGGTCGAGAATCCCTTCCAAACCCCAACCGTCAACCTAAAACGGGTTCAAGAATCCATCCAACAACCAAGCCAAAAAAACAACGGGGGTCACAGGGTACGGCGCTTCGTAACAGAAGAGCCAAGACCGGTCCAAGATTTTCCCTTCAAGAATAGACCGGACGCCAAAATAACGGGTCCGAGAGTGCCCGGCCGATGATCGGAAGACCGCGTAAGCAACGTGTTCCGGAAATCCCTCGCAAGAACTAAGACCGCAACAAAGCAACCGGATGGAGAAAATTCCCTCCAAACAACCGCAACAACGGTCAAGACGCCTCCAACAGAGGCCAAGACGGCCGAGATCCCTCCAACAACCGCAACAACGGCCGAGATCCCTCCAACAACGCAAACAAGAAGGTTCAACGCCTCTAACAGAGGGCCAAGACGGGCCGGATCCCTGCGCAAGCAAAACCCGGCAACGAACAGATCGAGACGTCCCGGCTCCAAGAACAAACCGCAAACAGATAAACGAATCGGTGTCATAAGAGACCTGCCCTCCAAACGAGCAGGCCTAGGGACGCGGGGTCCGCGTACCCTCGCAAACAAGCCGCACACAAACAATCGAAATTCCCTGCCATAAACTCAACAGACACCGCAACATACGGGTCCAAGGGGACCGCTCTGAAAACAGAGGGCCAAGGACGGTCAAGAATCCCTTCCTAAAACCGCGCAAACAACGGTCGAGATCCCTCCTAAAAACAACCGCAAACAACGGCGGAGATTCCCTCCAACAACCGCAACAACGGTCAAGACGCCTCCAACAGAGGCCAAGACGGTCCGAGATCCCTCCAACAACCGCAACAACGGCCGAGATCCCTCCAACAACCGCAACAACGGTTCAACGTCGCCTCCAACAGACCGCACCAGACGGTCGAGATTCCTTCCAATAACCGCAACAACGGTCAAGATCCCTCCAACAACCGCAACAACGGTCGAGATCGCCTTCAACAGAGGCCAAGACGGCCGAGATCCCTCCAACAACCGGCAAACAACGGTCCGGAGATCCCTCCAACAAAAACCGCCAACAAGCGGTCAAGGAGCGGCCTGCTAAAAAAGCAGGAGGCCAAGACGGGCCGAGAAATCCCTCCAAGCGAACGCGCAAACAAAACGGTCCGAGATCCCTTCCAGACAACGCAACAAACGGTCAAGATCGCCCTCCAAAACAGGGCCAAAGACGGTTCGGAAGACCTCTTCACATATCAACCGCGTAAACAAAAACACGGCTCGAGATCTCCATACCAAATAACAACCGCGCAACCAACGGTCGAAGACGCCGTCTAATAGGGAGGCCCAGACGTCGAAATCCCCAACACGAAAACCGCCAACAACGGTCGAGAAATCCAGGAGTCCATACAGTAATAAACCGCTCAAATAACAAACAAAACGGGTCAAAGACAACGCCGTCTCCACAACAGAGGGGGCCAAGACGGGCCGACGGAGGAAGCCCTGCAGGACAAACCGGCAACAACGGTCGAAGGATGCCCGTCCGAAACAAAAAACGCGGCAACAAACGGGTCGAGAATCCCCTCCAAACAACCGCAACAACTCGGTCCAGGACGCGCTTACAACAAGAGGCACAAGAGGGGGGGACGATCGAGATCCCTCCCAACAACCGCAATTAAACGGGCCGAGATCCCTTCCAAACAACCGGCCAACAAAAACGGTCGGAAGCGACGGCCCTCTAATTAGAGGCCAAAAAGGGGACGGTCAAGATGGCCCTTCAACAGACCGGACACACAACGGTCAAGAAAAATCCATCCAAAAACTACACTCGCAGACAAAAACGGTCAGGACGCCTCCCCAAACAGAGGCCAAAGGAAAACGGCGAGATTCCCTTCCAACAAACCGTCAACATAAAACGGGTGGCCGAAATCCGCTCCAAAACAACCCGCCAACCAAACTGTTTCCAAACGTCCCTCAATCAAACCGGCAAACCAAACGGGTCGAGATTTCCTCCAATACAACCCGCAAACTAGTAAACAGGTCCAAGTTCCCTCCAAACAACCGCAAAAAACAACGGTCAAGATCCCTCCAACAACCGCAACAACGGTCGAGATCCCTTCAACAACCGCAACAGCCAAGATCCCTTCAACGACCGCAACAGCCAACAAGATCCCTTTAACGACCGCAACAACAAACAAGAACTGTTCAACGACCGCAACGATGACGATGGCACTGATGGGCAGGATGGGCAGGTCTTTGACACATCGTTGCGCTCTTCATTTCCGGACAATGCAGCTGACGACATCATCAACAACTTCAACGAGCAGGCCACCTTAGCGAACCCGGGCGAAATCGCCATGTTTAACTCTGACTCGGCGTTTGACGACGGAGCAGCTGGTAACGAAGGAGCAGCAGGTAACGACTTCGGCGAAAACCAGGCGGATGAGGAGGATGCGGATGATGTGACCGGGCTCGACTAATTCCGCATGTGCAGAGCTCGGAGGAACTAGGAAAGGTGGTCGCTGTCGTTTGTGAGCGTTTTCGTTCGGGCAGGCTTGGTGACTAAGTGTCTCCCTGCTTATTATTCTGAAGGCCGCCGTCATATGCTGCCGCATCACTGACAGCCATAGACTACTGGAGCCGTGTTCGGTTACCGTGATAGTCCACGTGTATGATGAGTATGTGTACGTCGCTGTCGCCGTCTTAAGTGTAGCTTGTCCGTGTGTCTGTAGTCTTCAGTTTTGTATATGTGCGTGCTAGTGTCATATAAAAATATATATTTAAACATAACAAACTGTTTGAGGGTTCGAAAAGAAGGCAGAGAATGTTGGTTTTCCGAGTCAGATAAGTGGCCAGATTAAGGATGCAAATGTTATTGGGAGAATGTATTCTGATATTCAAATTTTGAAATGATGCACTTTGCTTGGCGGCATTCGAGGGGCCAAAAGTACAACAATGGGAAATAGTATGATCATTTTGTACATGAGCATCATGAAAGTACAACACCAAGAACGATCTCGCTTTAATCAAACAGGCAAAACTTATTATAAGTATAGAAAACTTCGTTTTTTTTAAAAAAAAAGATACGCACTTCTGCGTTCGTTAAAGTACCTACGATCTCCTAATCATCGAGTGTAGGGTGAATACTGAATATTGGAAGGGTATCAAACAAGTTCGGAGGTTATTTCGCTTTCATACATCAATAATGCAATGAGTTTGTGCTCGTTTCTTTTTCGACCGAAAAAAAGCAGCTGCCAGCAAGCGTTGCAGAAAGAAGAAGAAAAATACGAAATCAGATGATTTCACTACATAGTTTAATTCAACGGAGATTATTTACGAGCAAGAACTTTGCATACTGTGGGTTAGTCTGTCAGAAAATCCTTTAAAGGAAATATCTTTAAACTTTAAAGGATAAAAATTTAAAGGTAGTTCGCCTTGGATTGTTTTTTTTTTCAAAGACAATTTGATTATATTTTCAAATACAACTTCTTTTCATAATGTCAAAAATAAGGCCAATACCACTTCGCGCCGATTCGGGACAGAAAGGGATTGAAATTATGTGGACTTATCATCAAAAGAAAGCGTATTAATGCTACTTCTCCCACAAACGTCAAAACGCGGGCTTTCAGCCAAAATTCAGATTTGCGAATGGTATATTTGTCGCGTAAGAAATATACATGTACCAAACCGATCTGCCACTTAGGCGTGTTGGGGCCACCACCCAAAAAAAAGCCCTACTGCCCAGGCCGTGTAGGCCGCCCACCAAAACTCCTTCGACCAAACGAAAAGTTAAAATATCAACTCTTCGGCTGGGAGCAGCCCCTTTCTTTTCAAATGCTCGAAAGGACAAAAACTTTTGCAAGTTGGTAAGGTCTTTTTTTGTCAACACGGGCTACAAAAAAACTGCTATCTCAAAATTCAATAACCCATGCTTTGAAGGGTGATAACTATTCCTTTATATGTGAAATGTTTCACCCTGAATAATAAAAGTAGTCTGATATATACCCGCCGGTTTTATGTTCGGTAAAAATATATAGCAGTAAGGTGTATTGCTGAAAAAAAACGATACAGTCGATTATTTTTAAAAAGGCACATAAGACCTTTA
This sequence comes from Semibalanus balanoides, assembly GCA_014673585.1. Taxonomy (NCBI): domain Eukaryota; kingdom Metazoa; phylum Arthropoda; class Thecostraca; order Balanomorpha; family Balanidae; genus Semibalanus; species Semibalanus balanoides. The sequence continues at coordinate 646,692 of VOPJ01012309.1, read as the reverse complement.
TTAAAAATAGTTAAAAAAGGGATAAAAACTAATTCTGGACGACAGTACCTTGTTGAGCTTATAGATGAGGCTATAGAGATATGGCCCACAATTTTCTTTGTAAGACAATTCTGGGCGACTTTGAATACAAGAAAAATATATTTGTTTTCATATATCCCAAACAGGTGACTAACCCAAGTTCCCAAGATTTTACCCAATTGGTTTGTAAATTCCAGGGGACAGTGAGGGGGTGTCCAACAATTCCTTGAAGTTCGCTGCAGCCAATTCAGCGGCGGGGGCAGAGAAGCATTTGGAAAATATAAATTAATTTGCTAAGTAACAAAGAAATAACAGGCTAAGTTGGTTATATAATTGGTGAAAAAATAATATACTATACCTTGGTCCAAAAGCTTGTCAATAACGGCCAAAGATAATTGGGGCTATCTCAGTTCAAAAAACCCAATGCAAGGATGGAAACATTCCCCTTTTTAATTCATTAATGCTTTCCAGTATGTTTAGGAATAGCGCGAGCGTGTGCGTATACTAAGCCGTCATTTGCTGAACGATGGCTGGGTTTCGTAGATGTTGTGATTCGAAGGCGTTTTTTTTTTAATTACTGCCACAAACGAAGCGAGTCAGAGTAGTTTTTGAAAAAACAACCCGAGGTACAAACCTAATACAACCACAGGGCAGAGTTTAGTAAGTCTTATTACCATTTTTTTAACCAGTGCGGTATGCCAGTTGCATTAATTGCGGAAAAAAATTAGCCCAACACTCCACGCGGCTAATTGCTTTATTACATTTGCTCGGCATAATGGGTAAAAAGGGTTTTTGCAGGCTTCTAGAAAATTCAATTTTAAGTCAAAATGGGAGGATGGCCGCGTTTATTATTTTAACCACCCGGCGGGCGTGCCATTGTCGTTCGGGGCCCGATTTAAACGCTTGCTAGGTATATGTATAAATAAATTAAATGTATAATTAATTATAATATATATATATATATATATATATATATATATATATATATATATATTTCATTGCCACAGTTAACTGACACGCTACAAATCTGAAACTACATCGCGGCCTATTTCACAAAGAAGTATGTAATTACAAACGCTTTTTTTCCTTCCTCACATAAAGAGATTTCACAAACAATCAGCACATGTGAATTACCGATTGTAAAAAGGTTTGTAAATAAATTTTATAAAAAAGTTTGCAAAGCTGAAGGCCAATCAATAACTTTACAAATTAACCGGGCGGAAGAGGGGCATCAGTGCCTATCAGCTGTTGGCATGATAAGCGCAATGACCTCACCGGAGGAATAGCTTCTTGGATCCCCTGAAGTTTCTGTTTCATAAATATGATTTGTTATACTGCCTAATATACGATATTCATGACATTCTTTACACATATGTCACTTGCAAAGTATTGTTTCGAGTATTAACGACTATCTCCCGAGAAAAAAATGTGCCTCCGTTGACGTCATTTGACATTTGTCAGTATGCGCAGATACCTGCGCAGTGGGACGGTTCTACCTATGACATTCTGTGGCCTTGGCAGGGCAAAACAACAACACAGCTGCCCTTGAAAGAAAGATCGTTTAGTTTTCTCCACCATTTTAACTCCTAACCTAGTTGATTTCACACGGACAGGGCGAAGGCTTTCACTCCACAAACATTGCAGACCAATGCAATATTACCGCATGCGGTCTCGTGCGGAGGCGCCCTCACTCACATCATAGCCAATCGGTGAAGGTGCACTGCACTTATAAACCTGGAGATCCACTGCTCGGGAATTCTGGGTGGGAAAACAATTTTTCGGTAGTTTATATGTATGAAATTACAACCATTATCCTACAACCACGCAGGGACTTAGCCAAGGGTGGGCACGGGGGCCATGCCCCCCCCCCCGCTGAGCGAAATAAATTCGCACTAGATAGAATGAGATTCTTTGAAAAACCCGGACCCCACCCCCCCCCCCCCCCGGTCCAGCAACATCGGTGAGGAGCAAAATGTGATTTCACACTAGAAAGAATGAGATTTTAGGAGCAAAATGTATTTTTCCGACGTGCCCCCCCCCCCCCCCTGAGCAAAAATCTTGGCACTGCCTGCAACCACGCAACGGAAACAAAACCGACCAATACAACCACATAGCAGCAAAACAACGTCAACTATCGATGCAGTTTCTGAAATTCTGAACCGCTGCCCACTGAATTATAATTTGTATACAACATTCCTCACTGAAGTCAACCTTCGAGAAATAGAAAGCTGCGTTTTTCAAAACATTTTTAGAAACAATGAATGTGAAAAAGTTTGTAAATAGTAAATTGAGATTTACTGCCCTGAGGTTTTGTGAAATCCAAATTACAAACATATGTAGAAATGCTTTGCAATCACAAAGAAAATCATTGTACTTACAAACTTTTTTGCTTTGTGAAATAGGCCTCAGCTAGAGACTTAATTTTGTTCACTATTCGAAAGCCACGCTCGCAAACACGCAGTGGTGCCATTTTGCCTTTCATATCAATCGGGTCCAAAGAGTGAATGAGGATTGAGGTCCAAGAGAAGATCCAAAAACGCTACTGCCACGCTGAAACTCAACCTATTAGAGATAGCGAATCGGAACCTTCACCAATCGACGCACGCCGGTCGGAAATGTTGACGTTACGCCTTTGTTACCGATTGGGCCCAAAGAAGACCCACCAGGGCCCACAGCAGTGTCAAAAACGCTACTACTACGCTAAAACTAAACCTATCAGAGATAATGACTCGGGACCTTCACCAGTTGATGTTCGCCGGTCGAAAACGATGCCGATTCGTCTATCATACTGATCGGGCCCAAAGAGGACCCACCACGGCCCAGAGACGGGTCAAACGCTAATGACACGCTGAAACTCAGAACCTATCAGAGATAGCGACTCAGGATCTTCACCAATCGACGCTCGCCAGTCGAAAACGCTTCCGTGAGACATTTAATACCGATCAGGCCCAAAGAAGACCCACAAGGGCCCAAGGAAGGGTGAACAACGCTAAAACACTGGCATAAGCCGCCGCGTAATCGGACCGACCGACTCGAGTGACATCTTGCGGTAGGATTTATAAGCTTTCAAGCGGTGCCTCCCATTGGTCAAAGCTCTCGGCCTGGTGGGCATTTACATTTTGTCCCATGCCCCCAGGCGCTTTGGCCTTTGAATGAGGGGTGATATGCTATAGCACTTCCGCAGCTGCTGCTATAGCATTGCAAACTATTGCTTTGTGCTTACTTTTCCCATGTGCAAGTTTTTCGTCCATCGAAGTACCAGAACACCGTGAAAATGGCCCAAGATTCTTCGGGGTCCTGAATCCGAGGTTCGGGGATCCGAAGTGGATCTCAGGCTATTTTCTAACGTTTTTGATAGCCAAGCAAACCAAACAGGCTCGACAATAGAGGGATCCAGACAATGCAACGCAGATGTTGCAACGCATATTAGTGCCGTGTTGCCGTTATCGTTGTCAGAATCTTGATTCCAAATTTCAGGCTTCTGGTATCCGAGCACATGTCTGCTTGCAAATATACCTTATGTTTCATCGGCGCCGAAAACACACACACACACACGCACACACGCACGCACACGCACGCACGCGCACGCACGCGCACGCACGCGCACGCGCACGCACGCGCACGCACACGCACCGCACCGCACGCACGCCACGCACGCACGCACGCACGCACGCACGCACGCACGCACGCACGCACGCACGCACGCACGCACGCACGCACGCACGCACGCACGCACGCACACACACACACACGGCACAGTGAGGGAACCGAACGCATGATCTCGGTACTCACTCGACTTCGTGCATGATCTTGTTGACGTAGATGCAATTGTTGTCGGCGATCTGCTTGTAGTCGCAGTTGCGGCAGGCGTACAGAAGCACCTTGTTCTCTTTGTCCTCCTTCGGATAGAGCATGTTGTTGCACTCCTGACAGAACTTGATGCCAACGAAACCAGGAGCGCCAGCGCCGCGGGCCGCGTTCATTGTGCTATCAAATCACTGGCAGACGACGGCTCGAATTGTGTTTAAAAAAGTGGATATTCTCCTAGGCTAGCTAGCAGCACCTGGAAAAAGACAAGAACGACATGAAGGCATGGGAGCAAGTGCCTACTGCCTAGATACAACACACATAAAAGTTCGCTTCCATTCTCACGTTTGTTGAAGTTTTTCGAAATGTTGCAAAGTGCAGTAGTTATTCATCATTACGGTCATCATTTAGGCTCAGGGAACGTCACGCAAAGTGAAGTGGCCAGAGAAACTTCGATCTCGTCGTGAGAAAAATGCAAGATTTATTTGCAATTTTGAGCTCTTCTCGTCACGGCAAACCTTTTGCTACGCCAAATTGTCCTTAACCCGGCATTGACTGGGGGAGGCGTTTAACGTACACCTGAACAACTTCCGCAATAACTCAAGAAAGGTTACAGCTATCAGCGTGAAACTTAGGATGCCTTCTCGTGCATCAATTTTACGTCGTATATGCGAAAATGAAGAAATTTCGTACATACATTTTTTAGATATAGCGAATTTAGTGACGTGGCGAATTTAGTGACGATTTTGACACCAAAATCAGCTCAACCTAAACAGGTCGTACAAAGACCACATGTTAAGCAAAATTCAATTAAAAACTGTTGAAGATAGGAAATGACAAGGACTACAAACATGGTTATAGACATTTGTTATTTGTTTACCCCCCCCCCATGTCAAAAAAGAGGAAATTGTCAAAGATATTGAAGAACCGGAAGATATGTCAGAGAAACATATGTGAACAACTACCATATCGAATTCCAAAGCGATATTCTTTTGACAGAGTGATGGCATCTTAAGTACTAGTAACTCATGACGTCATATTTTGAAATCGCGTTTTTTGCTTTTATCGACAAGAAATAGACAAATAAATGACAACACTGTATTTCTGAGACAAAACTGGTTCAAGCAATTTTATTTTGATTTACATTGATCAATTTCGGATTTTGACATTGTGTGACCTTTTTAATAAACTAATCCAAATGTTTTGAATGGATAGTTTTCCTAGGTCAAGGCCCACGCTAAGCATAGCTTGTAGCGCAGACCCTGACCCCACTACCCGATCACGCAATTCCTGGCGTCCGGCAGAATTTAGAAACGAAATTTGTACGTGCCCGACATACCTGGACACGGTCCGCCCCGCCCTCTGACGTCAACTGACCTTGAACGCGACCGCTGCCACCAGCCGCAGGTCATCCCAGTCAGGGGCAAATAGCGAGCGTCAAGGCGACTCGTACCCAGGCTGCCACTACCGGGTGAATTCAGAAGCCCAGCGCTCTCCCGACTGAGCTACAGGGGCGGACAATACTTTGACCTTAGCTTGACAATAACTTCATTCACATGAAGTCAGGCGTCTTTGTTTGTTTATTGGGGTTTTAGGGCGCGCCGACACCTTTGGTAAATTTGCATCCACATGAAGTCAGGTGGTAAAATAAGTATCACTATCGAGTTCTTCGCGTAAAATGATCCATAAAACATGTTGCATTACCTTCGTATATATTTTGTGCATAGTGACCTTTTGTGTATTTTGTGTATAGTGACCTGATCTTGACCTTGATCTTTGCCAACAATCTCACTATAGGTCATGCGAGATCTGTATTATACCTTTGAGAGCACTTTGGGTGATCATGGCTGCAATCAAAGGCTTTGGATGGCCCATAAACAAAAATATTTCGTTTTTTACCTTTGACCTGACATGTGACGTCAATTTAAACAAATCGAGTGTGCTTTAGATTCATCTCCTTGAACGCTTCCGAATGCCGCCTTACGCGTCTTGCTGCGATCGTTGGTTCGGAAGATAACCAGGGGGCGTTTAACGCTCCCCCCCCCCCGACAATGGTGTTCAGATCAGACCCCCAATCAATGCCGGGTTAACCCAAAATTACCCTGCGGGCGGCCAGAAGTATAAGTGCACCTGCGGGCAGATTTCCCCCCCCCCCCCCAGAGATATCGAGAACCGCTCGGCCGATTTCAATGGAAACAAAACCATTCGATTCGTCACGAAAATACTTTTTTGGGAACCCGAAACTAATTTTGCGTTTATAAATGGGGCCAGGGGCCAAGAAATACGCAAATTTTGAAGTATTTTACAGGTCATTGCAACTATATGGTTCAACATTTTGAATGCCCAAAACGTTTTTGACTTTCCGATGTACTGGTACACAATATATCAAAAAGACAGCTACCAAAATGAAAAATGATAGGTGTACTCAGGGAATAAAAATGAAAAAATCGGAGATTTTCTGATAAATATGTGCTGTTCGTGATTGTTTGGGACAATATAAACGGCACATGTGGGCTTTTTGTAATTTGTTACATGTAATACATTGCACATAGGCGAATCCAGGTTAAAGGGAATGTTTCACAACAACATTAGATTCGAGTTGAGATCAGTGATGGATTTTTGGTTTGGGCCCTTGGATTGTAGCATATTTTTTGCGTGGTTGTAATACATTTGCAAAAATATTACACAAATGACTATTATTTGGCTCCTCAGACATATGCTGTTGGCCGGGGGGGAAGGTGCAGTCGGTCGTCAGCAGATATTCATTTTATATAGTGTACATATTTTTTATGTAGCATACATATTTCTTGTAGCACAATTTCTTTTGAATGAAAAAAAATCAAACAAACGGGCAAAAATCCAACACTGGTTGAGATAGACATTTTGTTGGATTTGCATTAAAATTGAGTAGTGTAGAAGTTAAAACACCCACAGAGGTTAAATTGAAAGTAAATTTGAGTTTTGTTTTGACATCGGCAAAACTTACGGCCCTAGTGTATTTGCATCGCCGCGTAAAGCCGATGTCGTCATCTCTCTTTATCAAATGTCAATGTTTGTCGACTTGTTTTAAGGTATTCCTTGGATATTTTTACGTGTTTCGTTTCTCGATTGCTGGGTAACGGCTGGATAGGTGATCACCGGTTTGATGACGTCATTGATGTCTTATGACAAAGTTTAGTTGAACCAATCTCCACCCAGGAATTGTTTGAAATCTCCATCAGCAGCGATATATAATAAAGCTTAGGTAAGGTTCGATCAGGATTCATCCATAAGGTTGCAGACGATATTTGCGGACGAATAATGGGGTGGGGACAGATAGTGGGTTTTCTCGCCTAACAAATTCACCGCATTTTCTCGTTTTTTTCAGTATACTCCTTACACATATCTTAGACCGCATTCCGTCATAAAACTTTGTACTAACTTGCGAATTGTATGTTTTACATTCTTGACGTATCTTCGTGACGACACGAAAACAGCTCGGAAGCGAATAAATGCCGATTCCCCGAAAGAAGCGCCCGGTTTGAATGTCCACGTACCGCATACTCTATTAGTCTGCATAGTGGATTAACGTTTTTACCGCGCGTTGATGTCGCATGAACGCCATTTTCGGTCATAATTTTGGTGTTTGCGTGACGTAACAACAAAGACATGAGCTTGATTTATTTTGTTTTTAATCATTTCTGAGCTCATTTCGAATTTGTATTAACTTTTGTTTAAATTCACATGATTAAAAATTATGTTTGATTTAATGTACCCAAAACATTGGTACCTTACCAAATTGTCACCAACCCCATTGCGGACGAATATTTTATAATGTACCATTGACGTCATCAAATCAGCTGCATCACCCGACCCTTAATACACTACCTATACACGGTGCACCGATCGAAGGGCGATAGGTACCTTAGTCAAAGATTACCGATGGAGTTATATCTGGTAATGCTCCATTTGGTAGCTGTAATCAAATATAATGCATTTGGGCAAAGATGCCAGCAACGGTTTCGACGCCGTGGCTTTATGGAGCTATCAATGAAAGGACACCGTTATATTTTCGAAACGTTTCGAAACGCCGTGATAAACAAAGATTTGTTTGTATTTGATGCGCAAGAATGGCATGAAAAAGTTGTGCCATATGATTTGGCAGCGTGAAGGTTTTTCTTCTTCGCGAAATTCCTTGATATGACGTCATCAATTCAAATATTAAAACTTAACTTTGTATGAAATTAAGCACTGTACGCGAGAAACAGATGTCATAATCGTGTTCAGCAGCAATTACTTCATATTTTGCACCACAAGCGGCGTACAATGGACAACTTTCAGAAAGGTGAAACATTCCCTGTAACATCATAGACGCACAATGTACGGAACGCCTTTTATCATCTTACTAATTTGAAGTTGGACCTTTTGACGGAGGGTATCGCCTCCCTGCACTATTTACCTGAGTGCACCTCTGCCCCAAAATATATGCAATTCAAGTATGTATTATGTATATTGCAGTTACATTGTTTCTGACGCATGTATTGCACCGCAAACTACCCTACAAAGGAAGTATGCGCCGCACAGCCGCATTCGTAACACCCTTCCACAACAAATGAGCCTGGAGCCGCCTCTCCTGAGCACTTTTTTATTTGACGCAACACGCGTAGTTCAATTATTGCGAGCGAGCGCGAAGCGCGCAGCGAGTCCTCACTGAATACCAAATTGTTCTCACATATGTATAAGCGGCCGACCCGGCCCAGCCGGTCCAGCCGGCACGGCCCCACCATAACGCTATTCAGAAGCTTATATCTTTGGAATCCCATATCCAATTTATAAGCGGTCTTCGCCATCTTATCACCCCATTCAATGTTGTTGACATGTTATGTCTCACGTGAGGGGTCAGCATGGCGCGTGACACGTGCCGCGTCAGGGGTGTCAGAAAACGTTATCCTGCTATAGCTGAAAAACGGTTGGACTGATTAAGCTGAAATTTGGTGTGTGGTTTGTGACTACACCACTGGCAATGTTGCCCAGGTCAAACTCTGAGTCACATTGCACGTGCGCACGTGCACACCCCTGTTCGGTCCACTAAATTACCTACAAAATATCGTTGCAATACCGGAACTATATCTCGGCAGCCAAAAATCGCAAGAGCACGGGTTAAACACAGATGTGTAGAGAAACGATCCGCCTGGCGTATGCACTGTGTGTTGATCAGCGGCACGTCGCACGTGCAAAGTTACTGGCTATATAAGTGCAAATGTATGGTTTATGACGTTGTCACGATTTAAATCAGTGCTCGGCACCTATGAGACGTGAAGCGATGAAACTAACACCAATGTGTAGACAAATGTTTTGTTTTTCTCTAAAATGCATGTGAAAATTTAGGTTTTAATGCAATATTTCCCTGTTAAAATCCACCTGTAATCACATTGCCGATTTTATAACATTTCCTTCATTACACCGCCGCAGCGTCAAAACCAAAGGGTGCTAAGCGATAAAATGATGCAGCTGTAAAGCTCAATCAAATCCATCCAATACCCACACAAAATGTATTTTTGCTTACATACAAACATGAAGCTTATAATTGCAAGTTTAAAAGAACACTCCCAAACCTATATAGTTTACAGTATTGATTTAGTTCGGATCGATTTGCAACGGCAAAACAGCACACAGCGAAAACAATTGAAAAGCATGCTTCGCACAAAACGAAACGCCGTTAGGCGGATACCACAGTGACGCGGGTTTATTCGGGCTCGCTCGTCCTTCGCCGTTTAAGGCGCCTTACTGGCAGTTAAAGTCACAACGTTGCAAGACGCTAGCCTAACTATTTAGAAACGGAAAGCAAAAAAAAATACCGGGGGGCAGAATCTGCCCCCCACAAGCAGGGTTGACACTACCTATTACCAACTACTTTTTTAGGGAGGGGGGTAAATTAAAGAAAAATCCACCCCGGGTTTTTCATCAAAATGTTACTGAGCTAGTTCCCGATGTAACTTTTGAGAAACAAAGATGATTAGTGCATCATTAAATTTGATGTGTTTTGTTTCCAGACTTATGATGATTAAAAAGAAAACAATGACGCATTTCCACTCATTCCACCATGCATACCCCCAACTCTTATTGAGGAACAACGTCGTCCATTGAACTTCCATCTCTATTGACCTAAGAGATGCTATACTTGAAATGTTAAACTTAATCGTGGGAATCTAGCAAGTAATATCCAAGTATTGTGTTACGTTACACACATCAAATACACGTAACATCCTTTCTAAGGATGTTTGCATGCTTAAAAGTTTCAAAATTGGGACATTCCAGCATATGTCGCATAGCTAAGAGCGGGTGAAAAAAAAAACACCCATAAAACCCACAAAAAAAAACACTACCTAGTGGGTTTTGATGAAAAATCCGGGTTTTTCCAACCCTGCGGGCCGCAGGGAATAGGGTTAGCCCTCGCCCTACGGGAGCTTTTCTCACCTTCGCCCTACGGGGGGGGGGCGACAGGCCCACTTTTAACTTCCAAACCAAGCAACATAGAGCAATGCGGTAAGAACCAGCATGTTACCTGGCATGAGAGGAATCCCAAAACATGCGATTTTTTTGTTTCAGGTCAACAGGTGACCTCCCAGGTCATGTTAATCACCTAAGATCGACCACGTAAAAATAGCGATTTTGCTCTGTCCGTCATCATAACCAACGTTATTAGTATAAAACGATTTCAATTTGGTTATCGTCAAAATGTTGGTCGTTGCATTAGCCATCTGGCAATATATCGGTTTTTAGGTCTGGGCCAGTAAATGACCTCTCAGGTCACGAAAATCGTCACCATAGATGAGAACTGCTATGAGTTTTGCATTGCAGCACAATAGCACAATAGAAGTTATACTTACAGGGCGCTTAGTATAACTTCCGAACGGAGAGAGATAGAGAGACGTAACGTGTTGCCTGTCATAAGGGGAATCCAAAAGTATCCCAATTTGAGTAACTGGCGACCTTTGGGGTCAGGTCAATGATCCATTGTGGTCTGACATGAGCTTGACGAAAAAGTCATAAGTGACCATCTAAAAGTCGTAAACACTTCTTATTTTGATAAGATAAGTATAATTGTTGTCTGCTTGTTTGTTTATTGGGGTTTAAGGGTGCGCCGACACCTTTGGGTAAATTTGCGCCCATTATAATTATTGTCAACTCAGCTACAGAGAAAATCAGCAAGATGAGCCGCATTTGTACAAAGTAATTCAAGACAAAAACTCGGTGGGCCTGTCAGCCCCCCCCCGCCACGTAGCGCAGTAGGGGCGGGGGTTAAAAATATAAAAAGTGAGAGGACCAGCCCCCCCCCCCTGTTCCTAAGCCCGTCTCACTTCGTCAATAAGACCATTCAAGAATGGTACATTTTGTACAGTAGATAGTAGAAGGCCCCATGATTTTACTTAAGCATTCCTTTTACTAAATTAAATAGGTTATATACTTGGTTATTGTCCGAGTCATCAAGTTATTGTCATTGTCTCCGAGCAGTTGTTGTCCAACTATCTGGACTTGTAGGTACCATCAATACCATCTGAGATAAGACATGTTGTGATCTCTACCGCACATACAAATGTCGCACATACACATACCGCACATACACACATACAAATGTATGCTTGGCAGCTAGTCTAGCAAGCCTTGACCTTTTGTTGGACACACGTGCACTCTTCGAAGATTAACTGTTTACTAATCCCCGATTTTATAATTATAAACATCACCTCTTTTCTGTTTGGCGTCTGCCGGTGGGAAATCATTGACATATCGTACGGTAATGTGTCCCATCTCCAGTCAAATTATGGCTGGACCACCGGTATGTCCTTGGAAGACACCTCTGCGATCGAGCCCTGGCGCCGGGAAACCAGGATACATCTCTAACGGACTGCGTCTGCTCCCGAAAAAGAAACTAATTAAATTGCAATCTGCGGGATCACCTGGTCTGGAAAAAGTGTTGACAGAGTGGAACGCTAAGCGCCGTCTGGCTAGTGGAAAAATGTCCACATCAGTCAGTAGATCACTGCCACCGTCTGCCGACGGAGCGTGTATGCCTGCCAGCCGCAGATAGCAGGCAGAGGGCAGTAGATAGAGAAAGAGGTGCGAACACATGTTGTCGCCAATCGAAATGAAGCTGCAGAACCTTTCGGGTCGGTGGCGCTGCTGCGAACGCCGCCTCAGTCTGGGAGATGCCGCTGGTGCCTGGCATTGCTGAGAAGCGTATGAGATTAAGAGCCAAGAGGCCTCAACGACGCATACAACGGAACCGCGTGATTGTGCGAGATGTGAGTATGATTCGATAGCGCCAGGTACAAACTCAAACGAGATGGCGAGAACTGGGGTACATCTACCGCCCTGGACATGGTAGCGCAAATCGAAACTTTTGCTGAACCCAAGCAAAACTCAGATGCAACTAAAAATGAAATGTTGCTTTAACACCGATTGAGGAACAGTTAATAAAGCATCATTTATTCAGCGTCACAACGCTACTCATGTTTAAAGAGCCTGCTAAAATATCGTATCGTTATGTAACATTGCGATAATGCTATGTAACATTGCGATATTCAACTGCAACATAACATTGCGATAACAGTGGCGATAAACGAGCGAGTGCGAAGGAAATGTATGGTGAATTTTAACCGATCAGGTAAGTAGTTTCTCAAATACAAAAAGGGGTGCGCACGTGCAGAAGCACCCACCCCTGACTTGTGGGAAAGAGGTGGCTGAGAGGTTCCTAACTACACACAAAATTTGTGCAAAATCGGCTCAGCCTTTCCTGAGATATATAATAGGAGTAAGCACGTGCGCACGTGCAGACTGCAGAGGCACCCCACCCCGACTAGTGGAAAAGCAGCGGCTGAGGGGTCCCTAACCAAACACCAAATTCGGACACAATCAGTCAAGCCGATGCGGAGTTTTTCCAAACACCTTTCAACTGCAACACCCCTCACGCGGCACGCGCAACGCGCAGTGGTAGTCACCCACATGAGTCGGCACTGGTAAAAACAGGGTAAGTTGGAAGGGGCTACTCAGCAAAGGAACCCGCTTGTCAATCGGACGTGCGGTTGCAAAGATATGAGCTTCTCAAAAGCGTCGCCACGGGTCAGGTCGGGTTCGGTCGCTCATAATCCGATTTGTCACATATACCACGTAAAGACGAGCGAGCGGCTCGCGCTCGCTCGTAATCACTCCGGCATAGTACGCCGAGGCATGAGCGAAACTTGAACATCACCTGGGTTCAACGCGCAGACCACTTAAAAGCCTTGTGCGGTGGGTAAGTTCGAGGTCGAATGATGACATTGGAAAATGACGCGTATCTGATCCAGCGAGGGTCGCCGACATGGTTGCCTGGGCGCTGTAACAGCCACCGGGTTCCCAGTGTTCTTCCTGTATCACCGAACCGTTCAATTCAATTAACGGTATATGCTCTAGCGCTGATTAATTTAATTGCTCTTCTCCGCACACTGATTGATTAATAGGTCTGGACGCATTTTCTCGTTCGATCGGCGCCGCGCGGCTTAGGCGCGATGCGCCAATCGTCAGCATGCACGTGCAGCTTATCGGATGCCGCAGTTCGGACAGATGGGCAGATGTCCTTCGAAGCGTCCTTTTCTGACCACCATGGGTGACAGATTGGCAGAGATATCCTCATTTGCACTGTACCCGTCGTCCATCGACTCATCTCTCCATGCAAATATTTGTATGAGGATTCGGGGATTTGTCCGAGGTAAAACAGTCTTTACGTTGTAGGTATACCTGCGGTGATTGGTGCTATTTTTTGTTTTTGTGTGGCTCCATCTTGCATGAATAACTGTACCGAGCCATCGTTCTTAGTTTAATAAGTTCTTAGTAAGTTGACGAGAAACCTCACGTTCTTAGTAAGTTGACGAGAAACCTCACGGGCGCTTCGCGCCCACTCGGTAATAAGCAGTAGTGGGCAGCTTCCGTTACTCCGTTACTAACGAAACTACTTTTTCAGTAACGGAGTAACAATCTCGTTACTATTTAAAACAGGTAACATACCAAGTAACTTCCGTTACTTTATAAGTCCGTTGCTCCGTTATTTTCTGTATTTGTGTTGAGATAATGGGTCAGTGTGAAAAAGGACGGGTTGCAATAGCTAAAAAAATAGAAGTAGCATATAAAACTGATCTCTTAGCGAAAAAATTTCATCTTAGGTCATCTGAGGACTGAGTTCAGTGACCTCGGTTGACCTGTGTAGGAACATGACCCAAGTGGAACATATTACCAGTAAGGCGTCGTAGTTAGCGATAAACAAGCGAACGCGAAGGAAATGTATGGTGAATTTTGGCAAGTAGTTTCTGAAATGCAAAAAGGGTGCGTACTAGGGTGTTTCATTTTTCACTTGATGTTCGGAATCAATTGGCACCCTAGCTTTCCTGGTTCCGTTTGTCATGCTGATTTCGGAAATGAAGTCCGTTTTTGCCTCAAATGATTTATAAGGGTGGCTTATTTGCCATTTGTGTTGGCATTCTCGCCCTTGCGGCCATCCTAAGCGTTTTCCGGATATAGGTCCAGGAAATGCGATCACATTCTAACCTAAAAGTGTGTTTACGCAATCAAGATGCTTAATGACACCTTGTGCTTGTAAATTATACCCAGGTCATGTCAGGTCAATGACCTGTGACGACACTTTGAAGTCATGATGCTCATTTTTCACATTTTTGCGTTCAGGAAGGCAACAATTTTACTAAACATACATAGACAGAGAACGAACATATCAACAATCGTTCGAATTCTGGAAGAAAGGGTTCAACAAAAGGTGCGACGTTCGTCTGTCGATGTTGAGTAAGCCGCATTCGGTATGCAGCTTGCATGAGATTGTTTGATCAGCTACATGTTTTTGTAAACGTTTAAATGACATAAATTGGTTTAAAGCTAGTTTCGCCTAAAGCTAGGTTCACAATGAATCCATTGACCACTGTTATTCCGTCGACGATTGCTTTTTGTCCTTTGAACATTTGATTATAATGTAACGACTAACGTATTAGCTATATTGTCATGGTAAATAGTTGTTGAATAATACAATGGGGTTGGGACCTATTTGTAAGGTACCAATATTTTGGGCGCATAATAATGATAATAATTTGCTATAATAAATATTTAAACAAACAAACAAAATATATAAGAAATGGACTAAGAAATTATTAGAAACAAAACAAGTATTATCAAGGTTCTTGTAGCAGTGACGTCACACATGAGTTCGAAAACGATACATTTTGTTGCGCGGCGGTGACAAAAGTAGTTTAAGGTAAATACAATGGATAGTTGTATGGTGTAGGAAACTGAATCAGAGCAATATGAGGGACGATTCGTTTCGAAGTGTTCATGTCTTCCGCAGTCAATGTTTTAGAGTCGTATTCTATTTGTTTCCCATTAGGGTTAAAAAATGATAAGTCCTCAGCGTAGTAGTTCAGAGCCTGAGTCGTTTGAATAAGTAAACGCACGAGCTAGCACTACGAGCTGCAGTTTTTTTTTTTGCCTCGTGAACTGCAGTTTTGCAGTTCACGAGGCCAAAGATATTCATTTCATCGATTTACTGCGAGTGTTGTACCCGTTGTACCTAAGTATTTGACAAATTTATATAGTTATGATGCAAGGCCAATGATTTATTCTAAAGTAAATTTGATAGAGCGATTATTTTGGAAAATAGCAATATAAAAGATTGTGTTAGAAATAAAACTGAAATATTCTCATCAAGAGACATACATACTACCCAATATGAAATATGCAGGTTTGGCTCTTCCGACTACAGAAACATTGTGAGGATATTAACCCTCGCACCGACGGGGGTCTGAGCCAACTTCGAACCGACGGGGGGCGGATAACCCCCCCCCCCCCAAGAGATCTCTAAAACTACGCACGTAGCGAGAAGCGTAAAACGGCGTGAGGTAGGCCCGTGACGAGTAACTAGGAAAATATTCATATATTGTTTGATCAGGTCAATATTGAGGTCAACAGAGCGTCACAAAAGGCAAATTTTCACATATTTCCGAAGTAAATTGAGCACTGCTGTCACTAATCCGGGCTAGCTCAGTAACTAAACATAGCTAGAGCAATCCGAAAAATCAACTGGCAAGCTCTTGAAACACTCTTTCCGCCAACATGTACCTCAGATTCGAGATCAAGTTGAATAGTAAGGCTCCGAGTGTCAGCGAAGGTCAAAATGCTTAATTTATGAAAAATTTTTGTTAATAACTTCTTAAGTTTTAAAGGAGAGCAGTCATTTTGCCACCAATCGTGTTTCACATCACGCGCATCGAACCAATATATCGTATGATCTAGCTAGGTCAACTAAAAATGACCTGACTAACCTGTAGGTAATGTCAAGGTGCAAGTCAAATTTTATGTCTCTATCGATGGAGGATTGAAAGAAACCAGAAATGGTGAAAGCCACAGTACTCTATCTTACGTGAACATTAGTTATTGTACAAAAACCATATGACCTTTATGGCACATTGATTTTGACCTACACGAGTCCACAGAAAGAAAAATATCAACTTGGCATTTCTTATACTTGCTTAGAATGTGATTTAGGATGGAAAAATGACACATTTAGCCATGGGGGGGGGGGGGGTGTGGGGGAGGGGGGGGTTGGGGGGAGGTTGGGGGGGGGGGGGGGGGTGTTGTGTCGATCTGTGCGCATTTCAATTTTACCTAGACTTTAATGGGAGTCTCAAAATGGACATGACCTCAGGTCACCGATATAAAAAATCCAAGATAAACAAGTTATTTTTTTGTTATTCGGGTTCTGTGAAGATATCGAAGGCTCATTAACACACTGTCAGTTTCAAACTGTTTGGTTCAACCACTGATGGCTCTGCAAGATGTCAAACTTACAAAAACGTGACTTGAGGTCAGGTCATTTAATGTGACCTGACAACGTGACCTTGAAAGTTAGGAAGTCAACTTTTTTAGAAAGTGTGACAGCTATACCAAATTTGGCGGCGCTACGCCCCGCCGTTTTTCCGCTAGTTCGGAAAAACCTGTGGGGGCGGATATCCCCCCGTCGGTGCGAGGGTAAACAAGCCAGAAACTAACTATTCCAAGAAAAGAAAAGTCAGCACTCAGTGAAGCAGATGGTTTGAGATGGTTTGGGGAAGGCCAAAACACGGTCAGACAGTCGCGGCGCCCGGGTCGCGGCGCCGGCCGTGTTTTGGCCTTCCCCCAAACCATCCCAAACCTCGTTCGTTGAGAAAACGAAGAAGAACAAAAGTTGGCCTATTTATTGGAATACAACAGAATAATAGAGATATATTTCACAACATTTTAAAGTCAAATGTCGCAGTCAGCTAAACCTTTTGTTGAACACTTTGTTTCAGAATTCGAACGAATGTTGATATGCCGTTGACTGTCTATAGCATGTGAGAAAATTATGCCTTCCTGTACATGGATGCAAAGAAACAGGACGTGCCAGGCACACCCATTGCTGATGCTGAGAACGGCAGAAGTGCCTACACATAGCGGATGTCACTAGTTACAATTTTTAAACAAGTGTTTGAAAAATCCGTTTGAGGTGAATGTTTACTCTGTGTTGTTATCGTTTTCTTTCTTACTTCGTTTAATAATGTCTCCTAAAGCGATCTCAATTGGGTGTATGGCTAAAACTTCTTGCAAAAAGCCATAATTGATAACTATTGCAATTTATCAGAAACAAGTAATCGATACTTCAAAGTGAATATAATATCCTATATAGTAATTAGTACCATGATCAATCATCATTTGCCCTAACCTACAATGTCCGCCACCGTTTTGTATGGCCTTAAACACATTCAGGTCAGAAGCGTCGCAAGCGCCATCGAAAATGGGTCCGTCTTGCCGGTTATCGGGACAAAGGCAGACTGGCTATTTGTCCCGATACCCGGCTAGGCACCTGCAACTCATATGTGACGTCATATCAAGAATGTTTTGTAATCAAATACGAAGATGAAACGGTAGATTTGGGACAGAAGGCGTTCTTGGTTGCGTTTAGGAGGTATTTGAAGAAGAAAAAATGGCGAAAATTACGCTAAATTGTATAGGCATAAAACCAAAAATCAGTCCCAAACCCCATTATATTTGTTTTAGGCTATGAATCTATAACAGAGAAAAACAAATGTCTTTAAAATAGCATCGGTCGACGGACCGATGGCCGTCAGCAGATCCAAATGGATCCGGTATGAATCGGACTGTATCAATGATAGTCTGATTGGACTGTAGCAATGCTACAGTCCGATTGAACTATATAAATGATACAGTACGATTCCTGGGGCGAATCCAGAGAGGGGGCTGCAGGGGGCGGAGCCTTCCCCAGGCGCCCGGGTCGCGGCGCCGGGCCGTGTTTTGGCCTTCCCCCAAACCATCCCAAACCTCGTTCGTGAGAAAACGAGAAGAACAAAAAGTTGGCCTATTTATTGGAATACAACTAGAATAATAAGAGATATATTTCACACTTTAAAGTCAAATGCGCAGTCAGTAAACCTTTTGTTGAACACTTTGTTTCAGAATTCGAACGAATGTTGATATGTCCGTTGCCTGTCTATGCATGTTTAGAAAATTATTGCCTTCCTGTACGCAAAAATGTGAAAAATTAGCAGCATGACTGAAAAATGCCGTCACAGGTAAGTGGCCTGTTCTAGGTAAAATTTACGAGCACAATGTGTCATTAAGCATCTTGATGCGCAAACGCTTTTTCAGATAAGAATATAATCGCATTTCCTGGACTTATATCTAGCAAACGCTTAGGACGGCCGTAAGGGCGATAATGCCAACAAAAAAGGCAAATGAGCCAGCCTTAGAACTCATTTGAGGCAAAAACAGACTTTATTTTCGGAATCAGCATGAAAAACGGAACCAGGAAAGCTAGGGGCCAATTGATTCCGAACAACAAGTGCAAAAGTGCAAAATGAAACACCCTAATGCGCACGTGCGCATGTGCAGAGGCACCCACCCCTCACTTGTGGGAAAAGGGCGACTGAGAGATCCCTAACTATACACCAAATTTGTACACAATCGGCTCAGCCGTTCCTGAGATATATAATAGCGGTGTGCACGTGCGCACGTGCAGAGCCACCCCGACCCTGACTTGTGGAAAGGCAGCGGCTGAGAGGTCACTAACCACACACCAAATTCTATAGTTTTTTGCCCCCTGTTGCCCCCTCATTAAATATTTGTGATTTTTTATAAATGTAGATCGTGTTAAAGGAAATAGTTTACCTTGGATTGTTGTTTTTTTCAAACACGATTTGATTACATTTTGAAATACAGCTTCTTTTCATATTGTCAAAAATAGCCATACATCGCGCCGATTCAGAACAGAAGGACGTACATCAATGATCGTATCGAAACTATATGCGTACTCTGCAACGTCAAACGAAAGAATCGAATGGCTCAGCCAACCAGATTCTAAATTTGTCGCGTAAGATTACTGTATACTAGGGTGACCCCTTTTGCAACTTTTTCAAAAAATTTTATTGCTCCCTCATCTTTTTAGATAGTTAATCGAGTGTCGCTGATCACGAGATTTGAACCTTCTTTTTGGCAAAATTTTGCAATCTTGAGGGTGCAAAAACAAAATGTTGGCGTAAAAATGAATATATTTAGAAATTTTAAAATAATTGACTGAAATTCACAAAATATATATGCTAATAAATAATTTAGGTCTTCCTCTTAGACAGCAATACATTCTGGTCGGTTTAAGGCCTCAACCGACTTCCTACGCCCAAAAGATAGCTTGCAATACCACTTTTCCTGAGTCAAGTACGCATTAATATAGGAGGCGGATGTTCATTTAGTTTCATGTTCATTGCCACCCCTCAGCATGCGGGGTTGGATGCCACCCTGGTTTTTCGGGGAGTAAATCTCAACGCATAGTACCATAGCAGTGAACAACTAAAAATAGTGAAACTTTTCTATACCTCTATGACCCGTGACCTATGACTTTTTCTTAGGTAATGTCAGGCGCAAATCTGGCGTCCCGTAGTATTGATTGCTTGTATCTTATGCAGTTTCCGTTTGTTTTCAGGAGCATATAAACAGGTTTGAACGATTAATTTTTTAAAATTGTTTCAAAATTGTGTGGTTCCCACTTATGAGACCTTGGTTTGATCTTGTACACGCGGTAAACCGCAGTCCGATTCCTTCGTTACCTTAAATGTCTTGTGGTTTCTGGCAATTTGTAAAGACATTTGTGTTGCTAAATTTCACATTTTGCCTCCAATTTTACCATAAATGATGTTAAACCGGGGGTAAACCCACTTTCATCAGGTCCAAGCCGAGGTCACAGACTCCTGATGTCGTAAGATGCGTTTTGACTATGACTGTATTCTACGAGGGGGCCATCCCTTACGCTAATTCTAAAGTGGCAACCCGGTTTTGCATAATGCATTTTAATGTCATGGTCTTCCTGATTCGAATTGAATCTCATCATAATGCAACATTTTGGATGACATTCCGGGTCATTGGCATTTCTCAGAGTCACCCTAAAATCGACCTCAGAACCTCAGAAACCCTAAAATCGGATTATCAAACGGCTTAATTTTTACACACAAGAACACATTCCGTTTTAAATCTAAAGCTTAGATAATATAAGGAGCTTAACTGCCCCAGGGGTATCACCCCCCCCCACCATCCCCTGCAGGGTCATGGAGACCATGGCAGGGGGGTACCCCGGCAATTAAGCCCACACCTAATCTAAACGAGTATTTAACGATGTGTTTTTGAATAAAAAAACCTTGATATCCGATTTAGGGTTCTGAGTCATATGTGACCTCTGAGAAAATGCCAATGACCCGGATGTCATCCAAAATAGTGCATTGCTGAGATCAATTCGAAATGAGGAAAGAACCATTGAATTAACATGCAAATAGCAAACGGGTCCAGTTGGGAAATTCAGCGTAAGAAAATGGCGTAGAAACAGTCAAGTCCAAAAACGTATCTAGCGATCATCAGGAGTCTGTGACCTCGGTTGACCTATGAAAGTGGGTTACCCCCGTTTAACATATAATTATGTAAAATGGAGGCAAAATGTGAAATTAGCAACACAAAATGTCTTACAAATTGCCAGAAACCAAAAAGACATTTTAAGGTCAACGAAGGAAAGTGACTGCGGTTGACCGCTGTAAAGATCAACCAAGGTCTCGATCTAAAGGGAAACCACACATTTTTGAAACCATAAAATATAAATGTTCAAACCTGTTTATATGCTCCTGAAAAAACAAACGGAACTTGTATAAGATACAAGCATCACTACGTGGACGCCAGTGCGTCCTGACAATTACCTAAGAAAAGGTCATAGGTCACGGATCAAGAGCGTAGAAGTTCCACATTTTTATTGTTCACTAGTATGTACTAATGCGTGAGTTACTCCGAAAAACCGAGGGTGGCATCCAACCCCGCACCTGAGGGGGTGGCAATGAACACCTGAACAAATGAACATCCGCTCCACTATATTAAATGGCGTACTTGAAGCTCAGGGAAAAGTGTATTGCCGAGCTATCTTCTGGGCGTAGAAAAGTCGGTTGAGGCCTAAACCGACAGAATGTATTCTGTCTAAGAGGGAAGACTTAAATTATTTATTACATCATTATATTTAGGTGAAATTTCAAGAGATCAATTATTCTACAATTTCTAAATATATGTCATTTTTAAGCAAACTTATGTTCTAGCACCTCAGATTGCAAAATTTTGCCAAAAGGTCAAATTCGTGATCAGCGCATCCGATAACATCTAAAAAGATGAGGGGAGCAAATCAAATTTGAAAAAGTTGCAAAAGGGGTCACCCTAATGTGCATGGATCTGAAAGAAGTGATCTATGATCCCAGAGGATCTCTCGACAAAACACAATGTTGGATCTTATGATCCCACTGGATTCCCACGACATAAATTACAACAGTGGATCATTGGATCCCAGTAGATTCCTCGATACAGCTTTGCAAAGTTTGATCTATGATCCCAGAGGATCTCTCGCGAAAACACAATGTTGCACATGCCCAGCAGACCCCACAGAAATCCATGATATAAGTAATTAAAATGGATCTCTGAATCTGAACGGATCATCGGATCTGACAGGATCTGACTGATACATATTATGCCATAATTATAGTATTTCATCGACAAAATATAACTAAAATGCATACGTCCCATGCTAGTTTCATTTACAACGAAATTGAAACAGTGCTGACAATTACTTAACTGCCACTGCCACCTTAACATTATATTTGAGTTGAGATAGCCATTTCGCGTGAGATAGCCATCATTGCAATTATGCATGGTATAAGTTAAAACAATCACTGAGGTCGAATCACAGAAAAATTCGAGTTTGATTTTGACATCTGTAACATTCCCAGTCCCCAATGTATTTGAATGGGGGCCCTGACCGATGTCGTCGTCCTCTCTTTACTAAATGTTGATTACAGTCGACTTGTTTTACTTTGCATACACAGGTTAGCCATGCACTAGTCCATATCTATGGCAGCGTGAAGGTTTCTTCATTTCCCAAAAATTCCTTCATCATGACGTCATCAGAACGCAAAAATATTAAAATCTTCAATTTTTATGAAATTGAGAACTTTTTGTGAGAAACGCATGTCATAATCGTGTTCAGCAGCAATTACTTCATATTTTGCACCACAAATGGCGAACATTTGAGGACTTTTTGGAAGGTGGCAGTGTCCCTTTAAGTTAAGCAATTAGTCCGAAAATACACATCTGTAAAATGGCGAATTTGGGACCCCAGAGGATGATGATGATTGGAGTTTTAGGGCGCTCCGACAACAAAGGTCACATGGCGTCCATCTTTGGGACCCCAGTGGATCCCAATGCAAAATGGTACCTGCGATCTCGGATCCCGGCGGATTCGTCGACCAATATTGAAGGCGGATCTATGATCCCAGTGCAGTGGATCCATTGACAATTTGTGAAAGTGGATCTATGATCCCAGCGGATCCGGGATCGAGATCCCACAGATCAGATCCCGAGATCCGTTTTCGGGATCCGAGCACATGCCTAGCAGAAACGTCACAAATTTTCAGCCTTAGGTAATTCTCAGGTGTGGAGGCCGGAGGGGGTAGGTGGGGGTAAGCAAAGAAGTGAAGGGGGGACTTTCACAACGCACCGCGGCGGAAAACATCATTTTGTATAAATTTAGTCCAAATGTTTTATATGGATGGCTTTCCGAGGCCAGGAACCACGCTAAGCAGAGCTTGTTGAGCAGGTCCTGATCTCACCACCCGATCGCGCAATTCCTGTTGGCCGGCAGGATTTAGAGACGAAAGTTTGACGTGCCCGACATACCTGGACACGGTCCGCCCCGCTCACTGACGTCACCTGACTTTGAGTGCGACCGCTGCCACCGGCCGCAGGCCATCTCAGTCAGGAGCAAATAGCGAGCGCCGAAGCGACCCGAACCCGGTCTGACACTACCTGGATAGGTCAGAAGCCCAGAGCTCTCCCACTCAGCTACAGGGGCGGACTAATTATGATTATTATACATACTAAAGATAAAAGAGATATTATTAAAAATCAGCAGCAATGGCTTACAATTTGTGGATTCATGTTGATTAATTCACAAATTTGCGTACCAGACCAGTTGCATACAGGAATTTGAATACCTTGCAAACAGCAAACAGTATGCATGATCTTTGTGCAATGTGAGGAACAAAAGATGTGAGAGATATTGGGAGAAAATTGTATCTGCCGTATGGCGTGTGGTCTGAAAATATAAAATCACAATCAATTATGTTAACGATGGGTGTTCTATTGAACATGAACGAATGATTGCTGACAGACGACAGACGACAGGTCTTTGTTTTCTGACAGATGTAGAGAGCCACAAGACCTTCAGTAAATACCATGGTATTTTGACATTCATGTTGACTGAAAAAGTCGTTGTTTGTTACATCATATGGCATATTTTTGTATGACTGGACGGGCAGCCCCCCCCCCCCCCCCAAGAGCATACAAATGGTGGAAGATTGTAAATGTCCAGGCAGAACTTCAAGATTGTAAATGTCAAGGCATTTAAGTAGATGGGGTGCAGAAGAATGAAAGGGCAGCAGTAAACAGGACATCAGCATATTGTGGAAAACATACACAAATCACAAGGCTTTTGTTTGGATGCCTAAAATACTCTTGGCAGTTGACTTAACTTACAATACACACACAAAGTCGACTTGTTTCACAATGCCACAGTCATTAAGCCACAATATATTATCAATATAAAAAAGTAATTAGTCATTAAGCCAAAACAGATTATAAGCCACATATCAACATAGTCAGGCAAAACTATATCATACCTGTATATCGGTGATGGTGGTGGTGGTGGTGGTGGTGTGAATATGGTTATTTACACCACCACCACCACCACCACCACCACCACCACCACCACCACTACCATGAAATGTCTGGTGATACAGCATGCCTCAACTTAAATAGTTTGTCCTTAAAGGGAATAGGTCACCTTTAAATTTGTCTTGAAATGTAAACATGCATGGTATTTTTAGCAGAAAATATCTAGTAAAATGTTATATAATGCAAAAGGTGCTGAAAAGTTGATGCTGTGGAAATGGAATCCGTTTTTCTTTTGCACCTTGGGATATCAAGTGACAAAAAATGAGCATCTTGGATATTTTCATGATGATCTTGGGTCTCAGAAAAACTACTTCATTTTTCAGCTATAACAGGATAGGTACCGCTTTCTGACAACGCCGCTTCGGCAAATTAATAATTGTACATCAATTAAGACCAAGGGTTTGACTTGCACGACACTGCCAGTCGTGTGGTCTGAAACCACACACCACATTCCAGCTTAAAGGAAATAGTTCACCTTCAACATGGGGTTTTGAACTGAGATAGCAGATTTGTAGTCTATGTTGGGAAACCCCTATCTGCAAATTTTCTTGACTAATATTGGACTTTTTGGTGAAGGAACACAGGCTGGGAAAACAATGTGGGGCTGGCAAAGGAATGTGCATACCAGGCCGGCACTATAACGCACACCTGGGTTGGGCAGAGCCCAGAGGCAATACTATCCAGGGCATATAACGCACACCTGGGTTGCAAGAGCCCAGAGCAATGACTATCCAGGGAAACTTATAAACGCACACCTGGGTTGGCCCACGTAGCCAGCGCGGCAATACTATTTCCAGGGCACTATGATAACGCCAGACGACCTGGTGTGGGCAGAAACAGAGGCACAATACTATCCGGGCAACTATAACGCACAACACTGGGTCGGGGCAGAGCCAGAGGCAAATACTATCCAGGGCACTATCAACTGGCACACCTGGGTTTGGGCAGAAGCCCACGAGGCAATACTAGGCGCAGGGCAACTATACGCACACTGGGTTGGCCAGAGCCCAGAGGCAATACTATCTTCAGGGCACTATAGTGCGCACACCTGGCTTGGGCAGAGCCCAGAGGCAATATACTATCAGGCTGCAGGAACTTACGCACAGCGGACCTGGTCGGGCAGAGCCCAGAAGCAGAGTACTATCCTAGGGCACTATAAAGCACACCTGGGTTGGCAGAGACCAGAGCCAATACAATATCCAGAGGCACTATAACGCACACCTGGGTTGGGCAGAGCCCAGAGGCAATACTATCCAGGGCACTATAACGCACAGCTGGGTTGGGCAGAGCCCAGAGGCAATACTATCCAGGGCACTATAACGCACACCTGGGCTGGGCAGAGCCCAGAGGCAATACTATCCAGGGCACTATAACGCACACCTGGGTCGGGCAGAGCCCAGAGGCAAATAACTATCCAGGGCACTATATTAACGCACACCTGGTTGGGCAGAGCGCAAGGCAATACTACTCAGGGCACTATAAGCACAGCTGGTTGGGCAGAGCCCCAGAGGCAATACTATCCAGGGCACTATAGATCGCACACCTGGGCTGGGCAGAGCCAGAGGCAATACTATCCAGGGCACTATACGCAAGGACCTGGGCTCGGGCAGAGCCCAGAAGGCAATTACTACTCCCTAAGCAGGGATACTGGGAACACACCACCTTGGTTTGGGCAGAAGCACAGGCAAAATACTTATCAGCTTGCCGTTTTGATGTACCTTTGAATCTGATTTGGGCTGGAGTGGATGAATTCTTTCCTAATCTGATTGGGCTGAGCGATTTGTTCAGGCTGAGCTGACAATAAGGAACCAGCTGAAGAGGCAGTGTCCTGAGGATTGCTTTTCAAGCCAGGGTGCACAGAGTGGAAATCCCAAGACTGAAGAACATCAGGAAAAAAAGAAAGGGATGAAATTATTAACCCCATGAAAGACGACCTTTTCAAGAAAATTTTACCATTTTGCGCTATTCTAAACAAAACTGTGATCAACTTTTCTGGCTTTTTTACATATTGAAATAAATAGTGAACATAATCTATAATGTGAAAAAAGAGTGGAAATAGCCCACGTTCAAATTGGGAAAGGAGTGAAATATTATATTTTGTAGGGTGTCGCTTTACACCCAAAATTTTCAATCTTAGGAAACTGGCTGAGAGTATGTATATAGTTTTGATCAAATTAATAATTTACATCCTTATATCCTGAATCAGTGTTAGGTTTAGGTTTAGAAAGTAGTCTGAATCAGTGTGATGTATTGCTATTTTTTACAATGTAAAAAGAAATTGCAATTTAAAATATAATCAAACTGTGTTTGGAAAATAAAAAAATCCAATGTGAACTATTCCTTTAATTGGTCCAGCGGTTTCAAATCTATAGCAGGATAAGGTTTTCAGACACCCCTGAAACGCACACTGGAGAGGGGTATGCCACTAACACGCCCTGGAGAGGGGGGCACTTTAGTGCCCCCCGTGAGATCTCAGAAAGTAAGAAAGCTAAAACGTGCAAACTTACAGGTTGGGTAGCTGCTATGATTATCTACTTACTCTGAAATTGTGGTGACCTTAGGTCAATATCTTAAAGGTCAAACGAGATCAGGAAGGTCAAATTGGGCCAAATGTCACCATTTTGGGGATTTGACCTCTGTGACATCACAGGTCAACAGCAATGTGTCTGAAGTTCTGTTTGGGGATGAACATTTATATTGGCTACCAAATGGAGTTTGAATCATCCCGATCTGACTGTTGGTTCCAAAGATATCGCTTCGCCGACCTCAATTCTGGCCGCCATTTTGTAATTCAAATCCATATAACTCAAGAATTTACACGCCGATTTCAACTTTTATTACGTCAAACGATCAGCTATTGTGTTGCCATAAATGTCCCTCAAACACTACCACCCTGCACCACTTTGTTTGCAAGATCTTCACAAAAAACATGTGGGAGGGGCACAAAAGTGCTCTCCCCCCCCCTCCAGTGTGCGTGTTAATTGGTCCAGCTGTTTCAAATATATAGCAGGATAAGGTTTCCAGACACCCCTGAAACGGCACATGCCACACGCCATGCTGACCCATCACGTGAGAAGAAAGATGGCCCAAATTTGATGAGTTGGACGTTGGTGCAAAGTGGCAGCCCTGCATAACAAGATCTTGTTGAAACCTGCCCCATTTTGAAGGCTGCTCAATTTAGACCATACTGACCAGGCATGTGCTCAGATCCCAGAAGCTTCAAATTTGAAATCCAGATTCTGACAATAACAGCAACACAGCACTAACATGCATTGCAGCTTCTAGCGTCTGGATCTCTCTATTGTCAGAGCCTGTTTGGTTTGTTTGGCTATCAAAAATGTGTGAAAATAGCCTGAGATCCACTTTAGATCCCTGAGTCTCGGATCCAGGATCTCAAAGGATCTTGGGCCATTTTCAGTGTTCTAATACTTTGATAGACAACAAAACTTGCACATGGAAAAAGTCAGCACAGAGCAATAGTTTCCAATGTGCGGAAGTGCTATAGCCAATCACCCATCGCTACAATACTCATTCAAAGGCCAAAACGCCTGGGGACATGGAACATGTCTGATACTGACACAAGTATGAACACCAATTGCATGACAAGTCTGGTGAAAGGAAGTGTCTGAACTCTGATACCACCACTGTTGTTTACCCCAATTCAAATTGTAATGCATAAGGAACCAAAATCTGGTGAGTTTTTGAAGTGTGAAGCTTTGGGGGAATTCAACCCCCCCCCCCCAACCACTTATTTTTTGCAAATTTAGATCAACCCCTAAAAACATGAAGGAAGGCTGAGATTGAGATTGACATGACACTGACAAGAAACAGAATGATAGATAGCAACAAAAGTAAAAGCTGTAGGCAGATGAATACAATAAGACACATAACGGCCTTGCAAATGCACATAACTACTTACAGATTCTGATTCCAGCCAAAATATTTTTAAAAAATAGCAGCTATGCCAGAAAAATGGTCGGGCTGTTTCACTTCATTCCGAACCTGCCAAAGCAGTTTCAACTTCAACTTTCAAAACATACCATAACAGCGGGCAGTGTTAATCGCTAGCGGACGAGTTTTCCAAAAAGATTATTAACGTTCAACTGTCAATAAATCAGAGTAAATGTATCTTTTTTGATACTTATAAGGTCACAATATGTTCATAGATGCGCATACTGACTAAAAATGAATATGCAGTTAAAAATAGATCATTTATAGTCCACCTCATTGGATATACCGGTGTACAGACGTATTTTAAATTAGCACCTGTTATATCAGAAGATAATGTAACTTTAGCGTCGTATTTGAGGACAATTTTATTTGTAATTTGGTAATCGGTGAAGTAAATTTTACTTAAGAGTAAATTTCCTCTATAATCGAAATAACCACAGAGTGCTGTTCACAGGTGCCTGCGGTCGCTGCGGTCGCTGCGGCCAGCCGCAGAGATTAGGCTCCGCCCACTGCCAATACGTCACCACGAGAGTGCGCGCCATGAACACAAGCTGCGCTCCAAACTTGCTCTGCGCCGCGGGACTCGGCGGTCGCGCGCTGACTTCCCCCGCCGCAGGAATCCTGGCGGCCGCAGCCGTGGAGACTCATACTTCCCACCATCCCCACCGTCCCGCTACCCCCACGCCTGCTGCCGCAGCGACCGCAGCGACCGCAGCAGATTGCGGCACCCGTGAACAGCACCCAGCTCTGCTTCTGAAATATCACCTTTTCCTACAAAAGTGGAGTTATGAAGAACGTTTCAAGTTTCAACGTAGCTCAGTATTCAGTAGCGCAGCCAATCCTTCAGAAAAAAGGGCAAGCCAGTCATGGTGCCCCCTAAAAACCTGGACAGCAGAGGCGGATCCAGGGGCGCAAAATGACAATGCCCCCCCCCCCAGCGAAAAGTCGATGCGGCAAAAGTATGTTTTGCCCCCCCCCAAGTCGCGAAAAAAGTTAGCAAATTTGCCTTTCCAAAACGCATTTTAGCTGTTTTAGCAACATTGATTTGTAACGGTAGGTATAATATGCACTGCTGCTTGAAATTCTTTCATATGACGTCATCAGTGGCCAGGGACTGCACTGGCTGCTTTATCGCCCTGCCGACATGCTCAGGCAAAAGCGCAACCAGTGGCACACGGGCCCGTGCCCCCCCCCCCTATGAATGCGGCCCCTCTGAGCGCGGCCCCCGTTGGCCCCCTACTGAGACGCCTCGTAGTGCCCCTCTGAGGCGCCCCGTGGGCCCCTCTGAAGCGCCTCGTGGGCCCCTCTTAGGCGGCCCGTGGCCAACCGCGTGTCGATTTGTATTACTTTTGGAGGGCCCGGCCCCCAAATAATTTCAAATTTTAACATACGCCATATGGCGTTGCATGGTAAAAATCGAATTATAATCTATTAAAGTTAGCATTGGGCCGCCCAATCATTTCAGAAATCGACCACCCCTTGCGTGGCCCTTCTGAGGCGGCCCGTGGGGCCCCTCTGAGGCAGGCACGTATAGACAGGATTTCACCCGGGGCGGCGGTGCCTCAAAAGAATCCCCTTCCCGAGCGTTTAAAGGGCCCCCTTCCCGAGCGTTGAAAGAGCCCCATTGGGAACTGGGCCCCTCCGTGCTGACCAAGGGCAATTAGGCATGTTCAGGGGCCATTCTGACCTGCCCAGGGACCCTTCTAGTCTGTTCAAGGGCCCCTCTGACCTGCATAGGGTTCTTTTAAATTTATCGGGGGCCCTCAGGTTTGTCCTGGGGCTATTAAGACCTGGTAAGGAACTGCTCTGGCTGCTTTGTCACACTACCGACATTCCCAGGGGCCTATCTAACCTGCTCAGGGGCCCCTCAGATCTTTCCAGGAGCCCCTCTGACCTGCCCAGGGGTCCCTCTGTGCTGGTTACAGGCCCATTCGCATGTTTATGACCCCTTCTGAATCGCACAGGGACCCTTTTGGACCAGAGCCCCTCTGACCTCGACAGGGGGCCTATGAACGTCCATGGCCTTCTGGTCTTTCAAGAGGCGTCCTCGGTTGTGGCCTTAAAGGCCTCTGAAGGCTCTTAAACTCTCCAAAGTACCATCTTAGCGTGGTCCTCCAGACTTTTGATCTGTTCATGATACCGCGCCTTCGCAATCTCGTCGGCCCTTTTGCGCGCCTGCGCTCACCGAAAAAGCGCTCCCGTGCTCCAGGGAAGTCGGCTGCGCCACTCCCTGGCTACTGTTCTTGCTCAGAGGCGGCAAGACGTACGAACGTTTTTTGTATGCCCTTTTGAATGACCAACTGATGAAGTAATTCTACCGAAACGCTCTTGGTCATCAATAAATTAATATGAGGAGTTGACTGTTTATATATATGTCAATATGAACGTTAACAATACAATGAAAGTCAAAGTATGACATTATATATTTCAATCTGCAGGGTCCAGAGGCCAGGGGCGTAGCCAGGATTTTTCGAGCATACCGCATTTTCCGACAGGGGCATCACGACCTGGGGGCATCATCATGAAGGGCATCACTGATTTTTTTGCAAATATATATATATATATATATATATATATATAAATTAAATATAACAGATAACTCAATGTATAGTCAATGTATAGTTACTTAAACACACCTCAATGCAGTTCTAACAAAGCATCGTTTTTCTGCTGACCACTATGAGGTTTTCGCATTATAATTCGTGGCGGGAAGTGTTAATGCGTTAGTCTTTAACAAAATATCGTCTTTAATCAAAGGCGGATCCAGGGGGGACAAAGGGGCCATGCCCCCCCCACAGTCCTGAGACTATTTTGTCCCCCCCCCCCACGGTTCGGACATACAGCTGTAAAATGCTTTTGCCAACAGTCAAAATTACAGCCATTCACAGTGAAAATTTAGCGCCGCTTCGCGGCATGACACAAAATACACAATTGTTTAATGATAGAAATTTGTAAAATGGAAACATTAATGAATTAAGCGTCTGGCGGTCTTGCTCTTGGCGGTACCTATTTGCTAGCCCCAGGTCCCACTCCCCACATAAAATATGAACTTTCAAGTGGGCTAAATCTTAAGCTAGCCTGCCGATTTCCGAAAAAGGTGACGCGAATGCAGAGACGCGGACATCGGCACCAGGAAGTTGCTTCTGCGGTGTCAAGTTGATGGACCAAAATGCTAATAGTGGGACCAGGCAACCATCTCCCGAAGCCAATTCGTCCCAGGCTCCTCCAGATCAACAGGGACCATTTATGTGCGGAAAGCCGTTCTGCCGCTCTCTGTTTTCAAACCATTTGCACNAATATGAACTTTCAAGTGGGCTAAATGTTAAGCTAGTCTGCCGATTTCCGAAAAAGGTGACGCGAATGCAGAGACGCAGAAATCGGCACCAGGAAGTTGATTCTGCGGTGTCCAAGTTGCTGGACCAAAATGCTAATTGTGGGACCAGGCAACCATCTCCCGAAGCCATTTCGTCCCAGGCTTCTCCAGATCAACAGAGACCATTTATGCGCGGAAAGCCGTTCTGCCGCTCGCTGTTTTCAAACCATTTGCACTGTTGGTTGATACCATTTGTATGTTGCAGTTCGGTTGACATATGATATACAGTTATTATTGCCCCATATACCCTTAGTATTAAGCACAATACTCCACCAGTCATCGTGATTTAACTATCCGAAAAATGTATTTATTAAAAACTACTTCAATTTAAATATTTTTCGTCATACCGAGATGTGCAACCAGGCATAGGTTATCTGAGTCTGGTTCCAATGTTAAATTTTCGTTTTCCACGACCTAAAATAAAACTTTTACCGGGCCGCTTCGCGTCGTCACATCGGGTCACCATCGTCAATAACGAAGCCATTCGCCATCGTTTCCCTATAACGGTGAATTGAATGAATAGCACGTTTTAGCTTTATATTCTCTACAATGCAAACCCGCGTGTTTCTGGGTTTATCAGCAACCCGTTAATTTCCGGCGCTTTAACAAATACCTATTTCCTTTTTCAATACCAAAGAAGTCGAAAAAACGAGAAAAAAAAATGCAAGAAACGTGTGGTTGCAAAAAATAAAAGCGGATTCAAATCCGGAAGAATTCCGAAATTGGGTACGGTGAAGGACCACTAAAAATGGTTTGCCACCCATAAATGGCCGCTAATCCCCCTGGCGTCTTTTGCCTTGGTGTTTATATTTGGATCTCATCTTGCCCCCCCAGTGGTTTTCCCTTAAAATAGCCCGCCCAACACCTGGTAATAACTTCGAGTAACTTCTAACTTAACTGTAAAGTAACTTCGACACAGGAACTAGTGCAGCCCCTTTTTAGAAGACGGTAATTCTTTCACTACAACCCATTTTTCGATCTGCTCTACAAATCTGCTATCTCTGTTCGAAACCCATAAAGGTGAACTATTCCCTTTAAGGCGTCTTACTGGTAGTAGTTCAACCGGAAATGAAGTCAGAGTGCTGTAATGCTCCATGTTTTGTGTTGGAAAAATAAGGTTTTGCGGAAAGCACTGTCAAAAATACAATGTTTAAGATAAACTCAATTTTAAAGTATCAAACGACTGATAATGGACTGGGGTATGCAACTGCTATCTTGTATTTGTGAATTTAATTTAAACGAAATTTTTGATAAATCCAGACATTTTTTTTAACAATATTAAAAATATGTCAAAAAACGGAATATATGTGATTGAGACGTCTCCGGTGAAGTTGTGTACCAAGTTTCAAGTCGATATCGTCACGAATTACTGACTTATGACCTTTTAAAGACAAGAAATCGGCCACCTCTCACATTGTTAACATGCATTCAAAGTGCATTTCTGTTTTTACTTTTTGCTTCTATTTCTTTGGAACACATCATGTTCAAAGGTCATTGTTCGCGTTCGAGACGAAAACAACTCCATAAACATGCGTTACAATACATAATTACCGTGTTCTGCAGTTTGACCTCGTGATCTCGGATGACCTTGACCTGACCTAAGGTCATCATCAGCTTAAAATGTTATTAAGAAGAGTCAGACACACGAATCATACTGATTCATCGACTTAGTATGCGTTTAATATCGCATTTTTGCGCGACAATTTCATCCATCGATGCTTAATAATGCGGGTCAACATCTTGTCTTTGACGTGACTTGTGACGTCATCGGTGGCCCCGAGGTCGACAATATTAGGTTCAGTTCAACAAGTTTTCCAGAGCTATCGAATCCCGTTTGAATTTTTCAGATCGGTACCGTAGTTCCGAAAATCAGAGGGAGGCTAGCCCCCCCCCCCCGTAAGTCGCGTTTTGGAATCATACCCAAGTAACTCGCGGGTTAATAGACGTATGAAACGAACGTTTATTGTGCGTGTCGCGCCGTGCGCTGCAGGCATATACCAGTTGGACTTTGGCCGGACTCAGGACCTTCTTATTAGGGCTGTGTTCTGACCGTCACATTCCCTGCGGGAATCCCTGGAATCCCCGGCGGGCATTTTACTCCACCGCAGTTCGGCAATGTAGTTATACATGGACATTCCTGATACCTCGTTGCTTCGGGAATCGGTAGAAAGCACTTTTCTACTGATTCCCCGAAATCCCCGCGGGAATCGACGGGTCAGAACACGCCCTAAGATTGGTTTCACTGCTTGCCTCTGACAAACCTCCCCGCGTAGGTACTCGATGTTCGTGAAGTTAGCGTCATCGTCATCACACAGCTCCAGCGTCAACTTGGGATTTTCCCTCAACTTCGTGTATAGGTCAACCAGACCATGCTGATTAAAAAAAAAAAAAAATCAAGTTCAATTTGCGATAGTGATTGACCTTCCAGGTCAAATTTCAGGCCAAAGGTCGGGGAACGCGCTGGAGCCTTAAGCAGGGGCGGATCCAGCCCCGCGGTTTAGGCGGGGGCAACTTTTTTCCGGCACAAAGGTCCCCCCATTTTTTTTCTCTCGCGGATTTGAGTTTTTCACCTTATTTGGCATTAAGAGATTAAAAATGCGATAAAAAAGGGGAAAAAAAATACTTTTTTTAAAGAAAAAAAAGGGGAAAAAATCGGAAAAACTGTTTCGTTTTTTGGGGTAAAAAATCGGGGAAAAATCACTTAAAAACACACAGAACACCATTTCCGTAGCATATACACACGAAGGTAATTCATAATTACGTTTATCTCATATCAACTCGCAAGGGCGTCACCCATAGGCGTAGGAGCCGGGGGAGGGGG
>VOPJ01012309.1:365525-610899 GCA_014673585.1 Semibalanus balanoides | reverse complement strand
TCTTGACGTGATCGAGTCGAGGTCATTTACTTGGCCTGGAATTTCACCCAATGACTGCAACCTAAAAATAATGCATACTGTTAGATTCCTCACATGACAGGCAACATGCTGGTTCTTACCGCGTTGCTCTATGATGCCTGGTTTGGAAGTTAACAGGGGATCCTGTCAGTCCCCCTCCCCCGTACGGCGAAGGTGGGAAGCGGTAAAACAAGGGTTAATGTTGTATGAAGTGGCCCTGGGGCCAGGAATTACCGTCAAGGAGAGCCTCTGCCTGGCATTTAATTAAACACATTTCCACATTTTCCTAATTTGTGTAAGCAATTGCGAAACTTGTGTGATGCCGCGAAGCGGCTCGATTTTTGTTAAGTTTTGTATTGTGAATAGCTGGATTTTGACTGCTTCAAAGCTATTTTAACGATAAATTGTTAGTCTTTTCCCTCGAGTACCAGACTCACCATCGTTCACTACCAAAAGTACCAAAATCAGTCCGTATTTTACATAAGGTGGAGTATTTCACTGAATTCCTTTTCTGGGGGGGGGGTCGAAGATATTGGCCCAGATACCCTGTTTTACGCTTTGCGGGATTTCGCTTTGGCCGGATTTGCTCCCTCTGATCTGCCCCGTGGGTGTATAACAATGGGTATGTTACTATAGTGAGGTGGTATGCTTTACATACCCATAAGCCCTGTATAAGCTGTTATTTTAAACTTACAACCATTCTGCGCCTCGGCTTTTTTTTTGGTACTCAAAGAAGTGCCACATCCACATACCTTTCATACTTAGAGAGCCATAGGTCAGTCAAAATATAGATATGGATTTGGAATTCGGTTTAGGCATCGTCCATACTTGGTTCTCCGTTACATATTACGGTCTTTAAACATTGTTTTAAAAGTATGCGTTTTGTGGACATTAAGAAAAACAAGTCACAAAATCGCTGCGTCAGGCCGATTCATCACATGTTTATTGCAATCTGCAGCAGTGCATATTATATCGTTATACATAAATGCTGCTAAAACAGCTCAAATGCATTTTGGAAAGACAAAAGTGGTAAGTTTTACTCCGACTTGGGGGGGGGGGATCAATACTTTTGACCACCAACTTTTTGCTTGGGGGGGGGGGAACTTGTCGATCCCCTGGATCTGCCTCCTGTTGGCTGTCCAAACACCACGGTCAATGTGTGGTAGCGATTGTGATACGTAACGGTGAAAGTGCGAGGCTTCATATGGAACGGAGGGTACCTCTACACCACAAGTGGACACACGATACGTTCACGTAGAACGTTGTGACATACGTTTTTCCACGACGTAATAACGCCGTTGAACGTCTGTCTGGACGTTGGTAATGTGCGTGAGTGATATGCGTTAAGTGTCTGTTCTCGGGACGACCGTCATTTTAGAGGCAATCAGGCGAGCTATACGACGCTGGTCTAGCCTGTCTGATGTCTGGATAGTTGTTCCGTGGACATGCGATCGACAGATAGTCAATAAGTAGAAGGGATGAATATTATGCATACGGAGCCTTGTTATTTTTCATGTGAAGCAGCATTGTCGACTCGCCCACGACAAGGGTGGATCTGGAATAATGCGGTTATGACATCACCGATAATTACATATTGGAGACGCGCATATATGGGTGATCGGAGCGGTCGCGAGGTACTAGCTAATTGGTGGCGCAGGGTACGAGTCTAGAGTGGCCTCGTGGGATATGTGGGCTGCGGGTATCGGCCTAAAATCCCCCGCCGAAAATACCTGCGGCTTCCTCTGCCAGGATGCAAGGGCTCCGCCACGGGTTTGAAGTTGGGGGGGGGGACGTGGACTCAAGAGGTCAACGAGATATAGGGCTGAGCAGGGGCGCAGCCAACTCTTCAGAAAGGGGGTGGGTAAACCAGTTATGGTGTCTCCAAATTTGTGCCCCTGATTATTAAAAACTATGCGGATTTGGGCCACTTTATTTTGCGAGACCCCCTTTTGAAACTTGTATTAAGCTGGATTAGACCAGGATCCTCAAGACCCTCAGAGAGGCGAATGAACCAGGCACATAGCCAGGGTTTCGTCCGGGAAGGGGGTGGCGCCTCAAAGGGTCCCTTCCCGAGCGCCCCACCCCACTCGGATCTCCGGAACTACTGAACTGATCTGAAAAAATATACAAACTGAATTCGATAGCCCTGGAAAATGTTTTAAAGGAAACATAATATTGTGCACCTCGGGGTCACCGATGACGTCACACGTCACGTTAAATAAAAAATGTTTGATCGTGTCATACTGTCTCCATGGATGGCAGTATTGTGCGATATTAACCCTCACCCGTGTAGGGCAAGATCACTGCGTGACCGTGTAGGGCGGGGGGTACGACCCCCCCTTGGCGTTTGGCTCCTAATTGAGCTAGAGCTTCTATTACAAAACGAGCGTGTTGCTTGTGACAATAGGAAGCCATTGACATCTGTTTTTAAGGTCCTGGGTCATTTTAGGTGACCTCTGAGGTCATGTCAAAGCCAAAATGTCGTCAAATCGTAAAAATGTAAAATGAGAACTTATGGAGCTCAAATCGTAAAAAACATCAATGAATGCTAAATAGACGCCAACATTGAAATCAGCATCACAAAATGACCTAAAAAGTGCCAAATTAAAAAAGGTCATGTCAGGTCATCTGAGGTCAGTGACCTCGGTTGACCTTTGGCAGCGCATGACCCCAGTGGAACATATAATCATGTTATATAATGCCAAAATCGAAATCAGCGTCACAAACTGCACTAGTAAACCGGACAGAAGACGAAAAAAGACATCTGAGGTCATCGGAGGTCAGGTGAACCTCTGTTGACCTCTGGAAAGGTCAAATCGAGAATTGCATCTCGTTGCAGGAAGCCCAGATGTCAACCTAGAAACACTTACAATAGCTCCGGACAAACAACACTCGGGAACCTGCACATGTTTCATAGGATCGTACACCGGGATCGCCAGTTTCGCAAAACACGACCTGAGAAACAGTCAAGGTCATGGGGCATACGGGTTAGAAGTTCGAAATTGTTGTAGAGTAGCATTTCACATTGATGCAAAGTAAGGATACTACAAGTTTCATCGTGATCTGGTTGATGTTACGTGAGTTATTCCTGGAAAAACCAAGGGGTGGCATCCACCCCCTACACTAGGCAGGGTTAAACGATTAATCAGGTTTGGTGAAATCGGTATGTTTCGTGTGCCTGGACCACTTCTTAGTAACCATCTAAGCTTGTTGATTGATCTACAGTCAGATCAAGTTCATCCGAAGTCACGAGTTTAAACTGTCAGATTACGGTCATTAGGCGTTGTAAACATGTCTGTCTGTTCGTCGTCTAAAAACGCAAAAAATGAACGTTTGAACATTGTTTCTTCCATAACAATACAAGTTAAAAACCAAAAAACATTTGTGGTAATCATGGTAATGTTGTAGATGTGTTTCGATTTTTTACTTTGAAAAGGTCTTGGGTCAGTCCATTTTTGAACGAATATAGACTAAAATTTTGGTAACACAAATTCCACCTGACACCTTTAATCATTTTATTCCAACTGTGTGACAATTTATGACTGTTTTAAAAAAATATAGAAAAAACTTTCGATTTTTCCAAAAATGTTAAAATTCAAATAACAACTCCGAAGAATCCGAGATTTCAGTTTGAAAGCCGAGTCTAGCACCAGTCATTTGATATCTACCAATTTAATTTCTATAACAAATGTGCTTTTGACTGCGTATTCCGCCAAAACTTATTTTTCTACAAAAAACGCAGAACATGACTTCACCCAAGCGTTGTTTCCGGTTGACCTATCATAACCTCAGCGTCTTTCTTTGGCTAACATGCGTTAAATTGATGACAAGAAGTAAAAGTTTGGAGAAGATACTGCTTTTGCTCAGGAGATATTACCAAGTAACGGGAGAGGACAAAAAATAAACTCCCAGTAATTCGTGGAATTTCGCCGTGGAGCAGCGCGAAATTTTGAATTTAATGCCCTGTATATGCACTTTTCCTCTGTGACCTCTTTTTTCATTTTTTGTTTAACCCACGCCCTACTGGGCACTCAGACTTTCCCACGCCCTACTGGAGGGAGGGGGCCGGATGATGTGTTTGAACGTCCCCCTTTTCAAGAAATCGGCTCTATGGAACGAGATCAAATCCAAAAAACAATGTTCGAGTAACAGTCGTTAAGAAATCGTGTATTAATTATCTTTATTTTTTTTCGCCTCATGTCAATGTTGGAGGTCATCCAGAAAGTCATAAAAGTCAATTTCCACTATAAAGGAATCGGTCCCCAGGAAACCCCCATAGGATCTTCGGAAAATATGCTCACATAGGATCAAGACGAGAAAGAAAAAAAACGGAAGACTCTAAAATACGTAATCGACTTCATTTCCTCAAATTTAGCTCAGTTCAATAGTTTAGGTTCTAAAGGCAATACAAGTAAAAATTAAAATTTAAATAAAATGTGCTGTTTTGTGCAATAAAATGTGTTTCGCCAGTAACGTTTTACCTAATAAAAATAACACAACAATATTTACACCATCTTAATTGTCTCTTCAAGGCGCATTGAAACACATCCATGTTGACCATGTTAGGTCAACTTGAAAATTTACCTCTGGCCCGCAAAGGTCAAGTGGTGACCCATGTAGGTCAGGCTGCATATTAGGAGACGTGTCTCGACGATCCAAACACGCTGCTGAAATTTTCACTTTTATATCTTCATTATGTCGAGAGTTATTGACGAAAAAAGTGNAATAACTTTTTACCTAATAAAAATAGCACAATAATTTTTACGCCATCGTGATTTTATTGTCAAGGCGCATTGAAACACATCCATGTTGACCATGTTAGGTCAACTTGAAAATTGACCTCTGGTCAAGGTCAAGTGGTGACCCATGTAGGTCAGGCTGCATATTAGGAGACGTGTCTCGACGATCCAAACACGCTGCTGAAATTTTCACTTATATATCTTGAATTATGTCGACTGTCGAGAGTTATTGACGAAAAAAGTGTTGTGACCTCGGATGAACTCAGATAACCCCGTATGGGTCACTGAACAAAACCTGCGCTGGATCATCAATGATATCCTATTTATAACATTTCCAGAAGAATTGGGGACTGATATCCTTGGAAATAGAAAAGCATTTGGAAATTGCTGCATTGAGTTATAATGGAGAGTGTCACGAAATTGACCCGACCTCAGGCGCCAATATCCGAATTTCAGAGATTCGAATTTTGCAGTATAGGACGTTTTCATTTAATCCTAAAATTTAATATCGATCCCTCAGAAATTGTGGCATTGACAGCCGACCGTAAAACATTTTTGGAGTGGGGGTACTGACTGACCTGATCCGACCGAAACAAAATTTTAACATTTATTGAATGGATCAATGATAACCTTGACTAAATTTGGCGGCGCTAGTCGCCGCATTTTTTTGTAATCGATAAAACCGTAGGGGGATACTCAAACACACACACCGTGGGGCGCGGGGTAAGGTAAGACTGCGGTACAAAAGTGATAAAGCTAACTTTTTTGCACAATGGTGTAGAAAAGTATTAACATATAAACAAAACATAACACAGTGTAATGCGCTTGCCGCGAAACGGGTGCGAATTGATAATTTGTTGTTTCAGCCCGAATACAATGAATCGAGTGCATTTGTTGCTCCGCGGAGCGGCGAAAATTTTGATTTTCCCATTCCCTGGATAACTGAATATTTTACTGTTTGAAACGACCTAAGAACGGTTAGTGTGTACTGTGTACTGTTTTTTTAGGTGCTTGAAATATGAAGGTTACTTCATGTGCTCAAAGTGGGGGGGACCCAAAAGACACCTCTGTCCCCCCCAACTTTGAAGTTGGGGACATGTCCCCCCGCTGCGGAAACCCAGTATATTCGCCGTTTAACAACCGATAGCTCAGTTCGTGGCTGTGACATGTGACAATTTAGGTATTACCTATCTGAAGGGCAGTGCAGTTATTCGATATACGGTGACTGAATGCCATCAGTAGCGTCTCTACAGTGCTGTCTGTCCGTTTGACGCGTGGATCGTGTGCGGGCTGTGGCGGCCCTCAGCTGGCGACCGTCAGTGGCCAGACGCCGGCTGGTCTCAGTCTTCTGCAG
The DNA here is from genome assembly GCA_014673585.1 of Semibalanus balanoides. Taxonomy (NCBI): domain Eukaryota; kingdom Metazoa; phylum Arthropoda; class Thecostraca; order Balanomorpha; family Balanidae; genus Semibalanus; species Semibalanus balanoides. The sequence goes on along the minus strand of VOPJ01012309.1, from coordinate 604,788 downwards.
TCTCAGACAACGCCAGCCATCCTTCGTGAAGGCACCGAGGCCCTCAGAGCCCTGCAGCGGACGGCCAACAGGTGAGCTGAGGCCCTCAGAGCCCTGCAGTGGACGGCCAACAGGTGAGCTGAGGCCCTAAGAGCCCTGCAGCGGACGGCCAACAGGTGAGCTGAGGCCCTCAGAGCCCTGCAGTAGACGGCCAACAGGTGAGCTGAGGCCCTCAGAGCCCTGCAGTGGACGGCCAACAGGTGAGCTGAGGCCCTCAGAGCCCTGCAGTGGACGACCAACAGGTGAGCCGAGGCCCTCAGAAGCCTGCAGTGGACGACCAACAGGTGAGCTAGGCCCTCAGAGCCCTGCATGTGGGACGACCAACAGGGGGCCGAGCCCTCAGAGCCCTCAGTGACGACCAAACAGGTGAGCTGAGGCCCTCACGAGCCTTGCAGTTGGACGGACAACGGTGAAGCTGGGCCCCCGAGCCCTGCAGTTGGACCGCACCAAACAGGTGAGCTGAGGCCTCAGAGCCCTGCAGTGGACGACCAACAGGTGAGCTGAGGCCCTCAGAGCCCTGCAGTGGACGGCCAACAGGTGAGTAGTAATACAGAGCCGGAGCCCACTCAACAGCCAGCCAGAGGGCTTATCCACAAGACAAATATTAAATTCGGAGCTTTGGGGTGTTAACGAATGCCTTTTAATCCCTGACGAAGACTGTTACAATCAACATACCCTAAAGCTCCCATTTTATTTGTATTTTATTGTGGAGCAAGTCCTCCTGGTATTTAATCTTCGCCGTGAATCTCTAGTAGAGATCTCTATAAGATAAGATATTGTAGAGATTCTCTACGTGCTTTGGGCTCTTCCGGACTGACCAGGGACCCCTCTGACATTCCAAGAAGCCCCTCTTGTGTGTCAAGGGGCCCATTCGGCCTGTTCAGAGGTCCCTTCGACCTGGCCAGGGAATGCGCTGGCTGATTTGTCGCCCTGCCGACATGCTCAAGGGGCCCTCCGACCTGCCCTGGGGCCCCTCCGTACTGGCTAGAGGCCAAGGGGCCCTTCTTACCCACCCAGGGGTCCTTTCGGTCTGGTTAGCGCCCCCTCCAATCTGCACAAGAGCCCTTTGAACTTTCCATGGGCCTCTGGGTCTGTTCAGGGGCCCTCCAGTCTTTTAAGGGACCGTTCTGACCTAGCAAAGGACTGCGCTGGCTGCTTTGTCACCTTGCTAACATGCTCAGAGGGCCTTCCGACCTGCCCAAGGGCCCTCTGTGCTGGCTAGGGTGCTATTCTACGTGTTCAGGGATCCTTCTGTCCCGCTCAGGGGCCCTTTCTGTCTGGGCAGGGGCCCCTCTGACCTGCACAGTGCACATGGGCCCTTTGAACTTCAAAGAGACTCTCTGGGTCCTTTCATGGGCCCTCCAGACTACTCAGGGCCCTTCTGACCTGGCAAGGGACTGCGCTGGCTGCTTTGCCGCCTTATCGACATGCTCAGAGGGCCCCCCAACCTACCCAGGGGCCCCTCTGTGCTAGCTATGGGCCCTTTTGACGTGCTCAGGGGTCCCCCTGACCCGCTCAGGGGCCCTTTCGGTCTGGACAGGGGCCCCTCTGACCTGAACGGGGGCCCTTTGAACTTCCAAGGGACTCTCTGGTCTGTCCAGGGGCTCTCCAGTCTGCTCAGGGGCCCTTCTGACCTAGCAACGGACTGTTCTAAACTGCTTTGTCGCCTTGCCGACATGCTCAGAGGGCCATCCGACCTGCCCAGGGGCCCCTCTGTGCTGGCTATGGGCCAATTCAACGTGTTCAGGAGCCCTCTGACCTGCACAGGGGCCCTGACAACTTTCCAGGGGCCCTCTGGACTGTGCAGGGGCCCTCCAGCATTCGTAAGGGCTGCTTCGAGCTCCAGAGGGCCCACTCCAGAGGGCCCATGTTGGTCTCGAGAGGACTCGCTTTAGCCTTTGGGGCCATTCTGGCATCCCGTTGGGCTTCACTGGCTTCCAATAGACCCTCTCTGACCTCAAAAGGACCCATTCTGACCGGGAGCCCAGGTGGGGCCTTCGGGTGACTGGTGGGCCCTTCGGGCCCACCAGTCGCTTTTTGGGGAGCCAAAAGATATGTTGGACACCCGCATGGACCTTTGGGTGGGCATGGCCTGCATGCCCCCCCCCCTGCGACCGCCAATGGCAGCATATGGCTGAGGAAAAAAAATAGACGTGGCCCCCTGACAAAAAACATGGCTACGTGCCTAAACGATCCGCTATTGAGTTGCGGTAAATGTCGCATAAACACCACTGCCCTGCTCTGCTTAGCTTTTGAGTTATTCACGAAAAACTGTGGGGAGGCACAAAAGTGAGTGAACTTGTTTCAGTGCACTTGTTTTAAGACGCTGACGTCCCACAGTTCTTTGTAGGTGGCAGAGTCTCTGTCGACAACTGTGAGACATCCTACAGTTGCTACGATGATGCCATTGTCTACCATGTTAGCGGATTAATTTATGAAGGTTTTGCATACCTAATAATAATATAAATGGACGTGCCGCTCTTAAAGGAGATATATTTCCTTTTCTCGAAATATTGTACCTATATATATCCACTTATATGAGCTGTTCATGAAAATGTCCATACATATACAGGTACCACCGAATAATCACTTGTAGTTATACTGTACCGCAGTACCTATGTGAATGGCGGCACAGCATCCTGTGTATGGCGGGATAGCATCCTGTGAACTCAGATAAAATGAAAATGATAAAGTTTAAGACATGCCAGAATTGCAGACCGACGAAGGGATTCGATACTTGGCTTAGCTTTCTGTTTCTAGGGTTAGCCTTAGCGTGCAAAGCTGTACCAAAGCCGTGTCCTAACCCTTGCATTATCGGTCCGATAGCAGAAAGAGCAATAGCAAAGTTGTAATCGGCCTATCAGCCTTAACCGGTCTAAGGCCTTAGGTCCCGATGGAATCAATCAATATCTTATCGGTGCTTACCGCAGGGTGAGCCAGGGGCAAGGCCTGCCTGTGGTGGACCTGATCTACCCTCCAGCTATCCTGACAATACTGCAGGGAGCCAGCGCCCAGCCCACTACCAACAGTAAGTCGCACGGAATGCTGAGGGGTTCGATTACGGGTCTGGGTGGCATGGCATGGCGTTTTTACTAAGTGATGGGTGAGTTATCACGGTATCAATGGCATCGCCACTAACTGACCATTGGTGATTGACCATGCAAAATTACTAGGAACAAATCCAAGTACACGTGTGATTTAACATGGAACTAGACTTGTGCCTGGATCCCGAAGTTGGATCTGGAATCCCAGTGGATCCTTTGGTATAAAATCCATGCAAATCTTGGATCCCAAATCCTCTCATGCGTAAGATGCACGAAGGTTTTATATTTTTCTGGACCCCTCGGCGTAAAAAGATTCAGGATCTGGGATCTCAGTGGATCTCTAATTTAAAACAAGCCTTAGATCTTGAAACACAAGATGGGACTAACATCAAAGTTTGTGGTCTCTATTTTGCGTATGTAGTATGTAGAGGAGAGTGCCCACCAGCGAACACCCCTTTTCAAAAATCTGTCTAGTGGGTTTGTGTTTTGTCCTGGAGATCTGAAATTTCATCTAGAAATATCTTACTATAATGCTAAGAAATAGCCATAAGTAAATTTATTTAACTCAATACACAATTTCAGTTATAAGCGAATTTCATTTCTTGGACCTAACTGTTCGCTGGTGGGCATGGGTATCCTTCAGTGAACAGGGGAGTTGTCACCAGTGGACAGGGGTCATATATTTGTCTTGTCTTGGGGACTCAACCAGTGAATAGGGAACCTCCAACATGAATAGGTGGGCGGTGGGGTTTATTTCTGATGTTCACTTGATGCTAGTTGACAATCCATTAACGCTTGACACTTGACTATTTTTGTGGCACTCGACAATTATAAAACAACAATTCTAACAAATATATGACAAGTTCAAGAAACGTTATCTACCAAAATGTCTTCACACAGGTCCAATAAGTTGAGACGTCCAGTTACATAAAAGTAACGTTGACCTATAGTAACCTAAAATTAACACTATTCTGGAAAATATTGTCTTTCGAACATTCCGGCACAGCACAAGGCACTCAGCATTGCATGCTATAACGAGAGGGGTCCTCATAGAACGTGAGGATTTCCTTGATCCTGGCCGTGGAGCCTTTTGTGGAGTTAATCAGCCTATCAAATATATCTACTGCATTCACAGTCGAAAAGTTTAAGTTTTCCGGAAGGAAGATCAACCAGTGAACAGGTGTTCACTGGTGGGCGCCCACCCCTGTTCACTGGTGGGCATTCAACATAATTTGTCTAAACTCAAATTATAGGAGGGGAGATACAAAATTTAAATTGGCTGTAGCAAACTTTTTTGTAATACATTCATATTGTTTGCTTATTGAGACTTGTGCAAAAGGTTTGTCACTTACAGTCAATTTTCTATTCTAAAATATTATGGGGAATAGTACTCGAGTCGGCCGAAGTTGAAGTTCTTCTGAGGCAAAAACACTCAATCGTAACAATTAAACGCGGCGACACGTATCAATTAAATGTTTGCATCCTGACAGAATCAAATAAGAGCAGCTATTGCTGATAATAACTTTAAACATCATCGCTTAGTGTCAGCTACCACCACCGACATCTATGAAGGTATCACATTACTAATTTAGGCTGGAGGGGCCCCTGTTCACTGTAGGCACCATGTTCGCTCTCCCCTACCCACTATGTAGATAATTATTACCTGCAAATTGGTTTGTAAATTGTAGTTATTAGCAAACGTAGATATTGTAAATAATTTTCCAATATGGTAAAATTAGGAAGAAGTAGGTACCTACCAGCGTGGCTGAATCCCGAAGCTGGATTTAGGATCCCAGTGGATCCCTTGTCTTGGCATAAAATATAACAGGATCTAGTATCTTTGTGGATCCTCGGCTTATTGTGGACCTGAATCTGGAGTCCACGTGTATCTTGGAACACAGAACGCAGAGATCCAGATATTAGCTGGATCCCGGATCCAGTCGAATGTCTGCATGGGACCATATTAGGGATGGATGAAAATTACTGGAGACAATTTCGCTAGTGTCCCCAGTGTTGGCGACGCCTATGCACGGTAGGTACCTCATGGTCTCCATGGTTACCAGCATTCTACTTAGCAGCTGCGCCACTGTCCAACAAAAGCCACGAGTCTTGGTCGGCGCACTGATGTGTTGCCTTTTCAGACGGCGTTCGGCCCCGGACGTGCAATGAGAGGAGGCCCCGGTGTGGCCTGGCGAGACATGTCCGCTCCATTGACGGCACGTGTAACAACCTGCAGCAGAGCCACTGGGGCAGGGCCGACTCTCCGCTGATACGGCTGATGGCCAGCAACTACGCCGACGGTACGCCGCGCGCGCGCGCGCACACACACACACACACACACACACACACACACACACACACACACACANTCTTTCGACTTTTATCCTCAGACCTTTTATCTTTCGACTTCTAGATTTCGACTTTTATCTATACCTACGACTTTTTACTATTCGACTTTTTGCGTGTTGACTTTTTGCCATGTTGACTTTTTACCTTTTCGACTTTTTATTTTTCGACTTTTATCCATGCAACTTTTTACTATTCGACTATAAGCGTGTTTACTTTTTGCTATGTTGATTTTTAACCTTTTCTTCTTTTTACCTTTCGACTTTTATCTGATATCTTATGTGAGCTATCTATCTGTTTCGGGGTATTTTTAGTTTGGTGATATCCCTTTTTGCCTGTTGCTTTTTACTACTGAACCGGGGTCTTCTTTCATCGTCAGCGTGTACACTCTTATCGTATATATGAGTCTTTACGTAGTGCGGGGGATCTCTCCTAGCACGGGCCGTCCAGTCTTCCAGTACAGCTGGCGGATATAACTCTCCTAGCGCGCGATGAGCAGCATCTTAAACACTCGTCGCTGCCCTCATACATCCTATGCCAATATCTCTTATCGAGCGCGCGAGTCGCACGTAACTCAACTCTACACTACTATCACGCTGACAACCTTATACGGCACTAACACTGCGAGGCAGTCAAACGCACCCCTAACTCCGCGTATCATCTTCTTTGCCACCTGCTTCTTCCAATTAGCATTGCCTGTGACAGTCTGTAAAATATTCTTCCGTGCAAAATTCTGTCCACTGTTTCGCCTCCATGTCTGTCGTGCTCACGCAGTGAAATAAATGCAATTACTATAGCCCTCTCCCCCTGTATCAGGGCGAGGGCAAAAATATTTCAGAATTTCACTCATGTACTCCGAACAATACACATCAGATAGACAAATTACAGGAAACAAACGGTGCTTACCAAACCTTATCTAATAAATACCTTTCACGCTAGCCCGTTCAAACGAAAACTAAACACGCGCAGGGAAATGGAGGATTATTCGAATAGAGCACTGAAAGGACTGCTGCCCTACCTTTTGTCCGTATAGGGCTTCACACTGAAATATCCTCATCGCTGTGCAGGTGTATGAAGTTACAGAACATTTTAACCTCTTAGGACTGTACCGTAAGAAGTGGCATGAGACCTCACGCTGATATACGTGATACGAAGCGATACAAACTCAGAATTAGTTCAGATACCTACTCGACTTGTATCGACCGAGGGCCAATCACCGTCGTTTTTGTTGTTGGGAGGGTGTGATTTTACGAAAGTCAGTTAAAACTCCCAAAACTCATCCAATTTTGCTTACATGCACGCACAGCTAAATTGCCTTAAAATATTTTTGTCAGTAAAAACAAATAAGTTGAATAAAATATTGGTTTCTCCCGATTTTGGTCATGATATGGCACCAGATTCGTTCATCCGCTATATTGCCACGACGATACATAAGCATCGATGGAAACGAATCCTGGAACAATAGCCATGCTGCTGGTGAAAACATATCACCCACCACTCGCCTAGACCATATAATCTCATCATCCATATCACTCCATCTACCCATCGCGCACAACTCCCTACATTCACACCGTGACACACTCTATATCCTACCACTCAGCGTCCTACTCTCCTCATCAACACAATCATATGCACCATACCTGTCTCTATACTATAGTCTCACTAATATGACCTATCTCTCTATCTCCCACACTCTATCCGTGTGAGTGAACGCTCGCTACACCCATCTGTCGAGCGACCTCAGCGTATCGACCTGCAACATTAATAAGAACATCATCTCATCTCATATACATATCACTCGTGACACACCTCACACCGAGCGTGTAAGCGCTCCTAATTGCAACAATCTAATCACCGTACGTGCACTCATCTACAGAGAGTAGTAGATTACTTCGTGTGCGTCGAGAGATGTTTTAAAACATTTTAAAATGTTTTAAAATGTTTTAGTTGTAGCCGCTTTCACGATGGAATAACATGCGAAAAAAATGTTCTAACTTCGCCCTACGGGACCGTAGGGCCAGGATTAAACTCATTTCTCGCAAATAAGTCCATCGTGAAAGCAGCTACTACTAGAATATTTTAAAACATTTTAAAATGTTTTTAAACATTTCGCTCAAAATAATCCATCGTGAAAACGGCTAATATCAACATCTGTCCAATCTCTTTTCATGTCGTGCATGTAACACTCATGATAAGCTCAAGTAAATGAACAGGACACGCAAAACGCCATCCTCTGACATTCGCTGTCATCCAAAAATAGACATCTGTTGACTACGAAGACAAGGGAGGTATTGCGGTTCTCCATATAACCGCCACTTCCCCAGGACCGTTACCCGCCGTCGGCCCCTCGTCCGTTGTCTCCATGGCAACGGCCCCGTGCCCGGCGCCGCCGGCTACTGGGGTACCCCGGACCGCCCCCGCCGCTTACCAGACGCTGCCGCGGGCTGACCATTGTGATGTCCAGCTGGCCATATGATCCGCTGCGTAGGACCCCTTCCTCCCGTGCACAGCGGCAAAGCACAGCAGCAGAGGCTACGTGAAAGGAGCACAGTAGTGGTGTGAGATTCGAAATTGTTCAAATTATGTCCGACCCAAGGTCCGATCCAATCAGGGCACAGTGGGGCCTTTCGCCCCGTAGCCTGCCGAATAGAAAATTTGAAGGTTGAGATTTTCCTTTCAAAATGCAGTGCCCAGAACCAAAAATATCTGAATTTTTCGAATCTGGCATTGGTTTACTCTGTTAACCTTGTTAAGCATATGTAAAGTGCGATCAACCTGAATTCGTATGACGGAAGCGCATGCAAATAACATGTGTAATATATAAATGTAATCTTATCACTAAAAGTTGACGGCGCAATTGACCGCTTCGAGACACACATGCCACAGTGCCATCACCAGCGAGAGTGTTCTGATTCCTCTGTCCCACCCAGGAAAACTGCGCCCCATTCTCTCTCTCTTGACTGCCTACAGTTAATTTTGATGAGAGTGATAGATACACATACAGGCAACGTTAAGCCATTTCCCTCGAGGCCAGAACCCGTTGCTCGTTCGCTTGCTGCTCCTAAACCAATTACCCTAGCGTCTTGAAATTTTGTGATTATATCTAAAACTGGAATTGCGTGGTTTGCCAAAATTTCACGAAAATATCGGCCTCAGCAGAGTTGCCCCATTATCATCGAACCCCCTAATTTATTTTTACTTTTATTTTTGCTCTAAAAAATGCGCAAATCATATCTTTTCGATATCCGCAGCTGGTTTACTGCGATGACAGCTTGCCGTCAATTTAATTAATTCCGGCTAATCGGAAAAGCCCCACTGTCAGGGCAGGCGGAATTGAATCCAGGCAGGCAAACATATCGCGTTTGCAGGATCACCAAAGTTAAGATTTCGACTATTTACTAGCACTCGTCACCAATAGTCATCGCGTGTGTGCTCGTGCGCCCCCTCAACACACGCCTGCCATCCACCAACCTAACATATATATCTAATACCACAGAATATCATCGCTGATATGTCACAATAAGTTTTAATTCGCTCACACTATATCTATATATACTCTCAGTCTCTATATAGCAGTTTTCCACATGGATTGTTTTGCGCGAATGTTTTAAACATTTTAAAGTTTTTAAAGTTTAGTGTACCTTTTCACCTATGGACTAATTGAGAAAAAAAAACGGCCCTACGCTTATTAGTAGGGCGAGGTTAAAAACATTCCGCAAATTAGTCCATTGGAAAATGCTAGCACTAAAAATTAAATCATTTTAAAAGTTTTTAAACATTGCGCAAAATAATCATGTGAAAACGGCTATATCACCCAAATTGCATTATTCTAGTAATGTAATTCATGCAGTAATCATCTACACTACATAAATTATATTCTTTATTTATCTGTTTTGCTGGTTGTAACTGACATAGTGATTTTGCGCCCTTAGTTCGTGTTAATAACTTCAACTAGCTGTTTATCGATTAGTTTGTTCGCTGTAAGGATAACCAATATTTAAGGATATAATTGTGATGTTTTGCAACCAAGCTCAGATGAACTTTTGCAAGCTATTTTTTGTTTAAATGTTCCACTGGAAAACATTTTCAGCAATAATTGTATGCTTAAGTCATCCTGAAGCTGTTTACCAAAAATTATTAAACATTATATCCTTAAAATGTTCCTCCACAGCTCAAATAAAAAAATATTGCAAACGACTAGGTGCAAATTCGTAAAGCCTGGGTGTAAAACCCATATTTGTAACAACAGATTAGTGTCCATATCGGTTAAAAATGTTACAGTCCGTTTTCAGTACCTCATTTAGGAACGGTAATGGCCTTTTAATTTTCATTTCTCCGCTACAGGTATCTTATGCACGCGTGTGGTGTAAATATAATAACAAATTATGCTCAACATGAATAACAGTTTTTCATAATTTGAAGTAAAACTATTGGGGTAATGGAAAAATGTGCTGCGAATACTTGATGATACAATACATTTGTAGTGCATTTGCTCCTTTCGTTTTTGCGTTAATTAATGTTATTGTAGCCAGCTTGAAAATAGTGCCCTCGCCTTACGCGGGAGGGGGGGCTGACATGCCTGCCTGATGTTTTTCTAAAATCACTTTTTACTCATGCGGAGCATCTTGCTGAAATTTATGAAGCTGAGTTGACAACAATTATACGTATGCTGACAAAATTTCACTGAAATTGGTTCAGTCATTGGGGAGATAATGACGTTTTAGTGACGATTATAGTTGGTGGAAAGACGGCAAATAAGCTGTTAAAAAATATTGTAATAATATGTAATATTTAAACTGCTCGTACCAACGTATTATGTTACGCGATGACATCAAGTTGTTTCACCGCCCGTGAAATGCAACCGGCCGACGATTGATGCCCTTCAGGCTATCTGGACCGCCTTGCTGAGTGGCGCGTGTCTGGCGACTAAAACTGAACCCATCCAAGTGCAACAGCATCTCATTTACGTTACGCAGATCACCTATCATGTATATCTACTCACTAAATGGCACTGTCTTAGAACGTCGCTGGGAGACACGCGACTTAGGAGCAAGGGCGGATCCAGGGGGGGCAAAGGGGCCATGCCCCCCCCCCCAAACCACCCAAAATCGGCGCACAAATTTGACAGCGATTCCTGAGTTTGTCGTAAAACTTAAGCAACTTTACTAGTGAAGTTTTGTTTTAAATCAGTTATTGATACCATACGCAAGCGAAATCCGATGAGTTTTCAGAATTATGCGATAATTTTTGGGATTTGCCCACCCCCCAAACTGTCAAAATCACACTTTCTGGATCCCGCCAGTTTAGGAGTCATTCTCGACTCAAAGCTGTCTTTTGCATCTCACGTGGACTCTGCAGTGTCCAAGGCGAACCGGATGCTGGGCCTTCTCATCCGTAGTATGCAGCTGCCACGATTCCGGCGAAACACACGTTTCGACCACAAAGCTTTGATTTGCGCCTACAACGCACACGTACGTTCTCTGCTCGAGTACGGCAGCATAATACTCATACTCATACTCATACTCATACTGTTTATTAAGGCATTCCGCAACATACTTGTGGCTATTACTGCCTCTCGTCACAGTTAGATAAAACTAGAGGAATATGGTCCGGGCATAGAACACACGCGCACACATTCACTCAACAGCAGTCAAAAACACAATCACACACCAGTCAATAGCAAATCAAGTGAGTAGTCACATCAAGCCACGCGTACGGATCAGACCGCAGACTGTCCATCACTGAGGTGCCGCCTCAGGTGGCGAACCGAACCAGGTGCGGAGGGAGCCGCAGCAGATCGTGGCAGGGCGTGTACGAGGGCCGGCCCCCTTGCACATAAAACCGCCTCTTTCACCATCTCGGTGCGGGACCAACTCAGCGGCACGTACAGTCAGATGGTCCTGACGGGTGACAACATCCAGGTTCCGGCCGCGGAGCCTCGGCTACAGTGGCGAGATCGGCCGCGTTCAGGGAACCTCCGGCTCACCGCACAGCGCACCTTGGAAACGAGACACATCTGTGGAACGACGCGAGCTGCTCAGCGCACGAGCCACCCCAGCGCCCGCTCTAACAAATCAGACACATGATTCATATTTTTTGCGGCCGAAATACTTTAGCTGCCATAGTTAAGTAAATTTTTTGGAATGCGAAGAGATTCTGTTTTGTTCCATCTGCCGTACACAGAAGATTGCAGATATCTGATTTGCGAGACGACAGTGGCGTTGACAAGTCGTGATAATCCACGGCGGGGGGTAGGTGATCTGGGCTGCGCTTGGCTGGTTACCCATTTAAAGCGTGCTCGAGGTGTGTCCAGCACAGTTTTTGATGTGTCTGGGCCTCCAATCGGACCGACCCAGTACCGACCTAAGCTATGCGGCACTCTTAGCTCATTTTAACATGTGCTCAGTGAAATTGAGATTCATCCAGCTTATATAATATACACCACGGCCGTTCATCATGTTCTTATATAATATACACCACGGCCGCATTGACTGTCCTGATCTCGTGACAACATTCGGCTTGTCCGTGCCATCACGACCAACTCGCAACTCTTCTATCTGGGCCACACCCTTTGCCAGGGTAAACACTGTCATTCGAAGCCTCCTCTGTCGCGTACCAACGCATGCAAACTCCTTTCTCCGGTCCTGTACGTCTACTGGCTTCTTTACACCAACGCAATACTCCTTCAAAATCAGGTCCGAAAGTTCGCGATTCTAGGTGGCACCTACACGTGACTTGCTGTGCGACCGTGGGCATATATGGACTAGTATATTGACGATGTGATTTATTCGTGAAACCCTGGTCGAATGATATGTATGCCCGGACAAACTTTGTGCATGTTTATGACGTGACTGCTATGCATTCTGATTATTGGGTATGTGCCCTGTTGAATGTTCTTTATCAATAAACAAATAAACAAAAAAGGTGAAACTAAAGTTTTGCAGCAAACTGCTAACAGAAGGCGACAAAGATCGATCGAGACATTTTAATTAGGAAACGCCAACTCGGATTTCTGAAATCTTGTGTTTCTTACCCCTAAAAACTAAAACTAAAAAAAAATCAAAGCTTTGAAAAATCCAAAGATAAGTAAGAGAAATAAATGTGCGCCAAGGGGAGACTGCCAGACACGTCATTAATTATTTTCCCCATTTTACCAATTTCTATCATTAAACAATTGCGTATTTTGTGTCATGCCACGAAGTCGTGCGAAATTTTCGAGTTTTTACTGTGGATGGCTGTATTTTGACTATTGCAAAAACAATTTTTACAGCTGTACGTCCGACCGTTTGGGGGGGAGGGGCAAAACAGTCTCAGGACCTTGGGGGGCATGGCCCCTTTGGCCCCCTGGATCCGCCCTTGTATAGCAGCACTCTAAAGGACGACACTTTGTTTATTGGGGTTTTCGGGCGCGCCGACAACCAAAAGGACGACACTAATGACGACTTAAATGAGTCACAGGACTCATCTACCTTTTTGTTTTGGGAGGCAGTTACGAATGCAGTTGTGCGGCGTATACTTCCTTCGTAGTTTGCGGTGCAATAAGTGGTTCAGGAGCGATGTCACTGGAATATGCATCTTACATACTTAGATTGCACATATTTTTTGGCAGAGGTGCACTCAGGCTCGTAAAATGGGAGGCGATACCAACCGTCAAATTAGGTCCAACTTCAAATTAATAAGATGATGATGATAAAAGCCGTTACGCATATGGTGCCCCCACGATATTTACCTGGATTTGCCTAAGCACAATATATGATATTTAACAAAGTACAGCAAAAAAGAGTAAAGACCACATGTGACGTTCATATCGTCTAAAACAATCACGAACAGTGCTTATTTGTGATAAAGACAATCTCCTCATTTTAAACATCCCTCTGAATACTCCTATGATCAAAGGGCTTCCGCCACAGGTTTGAAGTTGGGGGGAACGTTGGACTCAATGAGGTCAACCGAGATAATAGGGCTGAGCAGGGGCGGGCAAGCCAACTCTTCATAAAAGGGGGTGGGTAAATCAGTTATGGTGTCCCAAGTTTTTGCCCCTTGAATTTGAAAGGAAGAAGAAAAACTGTGCGATTTGGCCACTTTAATTTTTGCGAAGACCCCTTTTGAAACTTGTATTCGAGCTGGATTAGACCAGGACCCTCAAACCCTCAGAGAGACGAATGAACGCAGGCAAAACATAACTAGGATTTCGTCCGGGGAGGGGGTGGCGCCTCAAAGGGTCCCTTTTCGAGCGCCCCTCCCCCCCTTCGGATCTCCGGAACTACTGAACTGATATTAAAAAAATATACAAAACCGAATTCGATAGCCCTGAAAAACCGTTTTAAAGGAAACATAATATTGTTGGACCTCGGTGTCCACCGATGACGTCACAGGTACGTCCATAAAAAATATTTTGATCGTGTCAAATACTGTCCTCGATGGATGGCATTGTTTTGTTGCGAATATTAACCTCGCCCGTGTAGGGCAAGATCACTGCGTGACCGTGTATGGGGGGGGGTACGACCCCCTTGGGAACGTTTGGCTCCTAATTGAGGCTAGAGCTTCGATGCTTTCGATTAATAAACGAGCATGTTGCTTGTGACAAGAGGAAGCCATGGACATCTGATTTTAAAGGTCTGGATCATTTTAGATGACCTCTTGAGTCATGTCAAAGCCAAAATGTCGTCAAAATCGTACAATATAAAAAATGAGAACTTATAGAGCTCAATCTTTAAAAAAAACATCAAACGAATGCCTAAATAGACGCCAATATTGATATCAGTATAACAAAATGAACCTAATAAAACTGCCAAATTAAAAAAGGTCATGTCCCAGGTCATTTGAGGTAAGTTGACCTTCCATTGGAACCATTGGCAGCGCATGACCCCAGTGGAACAATATAATGAATAATCCAGTTATAATGAAATCCCAGAATCAAAATCAGCGTCACAAACTGCATATAAACGGACAGAAAGAGAAAAAAAAAGACCATCTGAGGTCATGCGAGGTAAGTGACCTCCGTTGACCTGCTGAAAGGTCAATTCGGAGATCGCAATTCTGGCAGAAACCACAATCTGTTACCTAGAAGCACCTTTGCATATGCTCCTGAACAACAAGCACTCGGAACTGCACATGTTTTCAAGGATCGTTTACGAAAGACGCCATTTTCGCAAAACACGACTTGAGAAACAGGGTCAAAGGTCATGGTCATACGGGTTAGAAGTTCCGAATTTTAGAGTACATTTAAAATTAATGCAAAGTAAAAATACTGAAAAGTTTCATTGTGATCGGTTGATGTTTACGTGAGTTATTCTGGAAAAACCAAGGGGGGTGGCAGCCAAACCCCCTCACTGTGCGAGGATTAAAACGATTAAGCAGTTGGTAAATCGGTATGTTTCGTGTGCCTGACACTTCCTTAGTACCATTCTAAGCTGTTAAGGTCTAAAGTCAGATCAAGTTCATCCGAAGTCACGAGTTTTAAACTGCAGATTAACGGTCATTTACGGTATTTACGGCAATTAACGCGGTTTTAATCATTGTATTGGGCGTTGTAAACACAAGTTTGTTTGTTGCTCGTCTAGAACGCAAAAATGACGTTTAGAACATTGTTTTTCCATAACAATACAAGTAGAAACCAAAAACATTTTTTCATGCATGGTGATGTGTAGAATGTGTTCGATTTTTTACTTTGAAAGGTTAAGTCAGTTCCATTTTTGACGATATCGACTTAAAAAATTTGGTACACAAATTCACCTGACACATTTAATCAATTGTATTCAACTGTGTGAACAATTTTGACTTGTTTCGATAAAAAAATGTAAAACAAATAACTTTCGATTTCTCAAAATGTAAATTCAATAAAAAAATCGAAGATCCGAGTTGCAGTTTGAAAAGCCGAGTCTAGTACCAGTCCATTCATATCTACCAATTTAATTGATATAAAAAAATGTGCTTTTGGACTGCGTTTCCCGCAAACCTTATTTGTCAACAAAACCGCAGAACATGACTTCACTCAAACGTTGTTTCCAGTTGACCTCTTATAACCCTCAGCGTCTTCCCTTTGGCTAACTGGACGTCAAATTGATGACAAGAAGTACAACTTTGGTGAACGATTACTGCTTTTGCTTAGAAATATTAACCAATAACGGGAGAAGGAACAAAAAATAAACTGCCCATTAATTCGTGTAATTGCGCCGTGGAGCGGCGCGAAAATTTTGAAATCTCATGTCCTGTACATGCACTTTTTCTCTATGACCTCTTTTTTTTTTAACCCTGCGCCCTACTGGGGCCTCTGTATTATTTCACGCCTTTCTCTGGGAGGAAGGGGCGATATGTGTTTGAAACGTCCCCTTTCCAAAATCGCTCCTTCAGGGTGTAACAAAATTTATCCCGTACATCTATTTTTGCGCAAGTTTCCACTCGCACTCGTCACTGTGTAAAGGTAGGAAAGCGAGGAAGTTTGATGAATCGTACCTGCGCTTCTGGCCCTCACTGCCGGGTGACCTGACCCTTTTGAAGCGGTGACCCGAGCCCTCAGTTACGGGATGGGTCAGCCCGCCGGAAGTCACTTGTCAGTTTTCGTCAGGGCAGCAATGAGGAAAGAATACAGCCTCTCCTTTTCGCAGAGATCAGACGATCAGCAGAAGATCGTATGTCGGCAAGCTGGTTATCAGCAGAAGGAAGCCAGCTTGCACGTTTGGCTGAAACGTTACAAGCTGGGGCTTGGCCTGTAGAACCCAGCCCCGGCCGCGCACAAGACTGCTCTCACACCCAGTGGCCAAGAGAGTCATCATGATGGCGGCGGAGAAACGTCAACGCAAATCGACTCGAAACTGGTCCGACAGCTTCACCCTGAAATCCTAGCATGACCTCCCACATGATGGTCTAACCACACCTGCGCAAACAGCTGGGCATGCGGCCATTGAAACTGAAGCGGACGCCCTTCGATATTGAGCGGAAAACATGATATCGGATAATTTTGTTACACCCTGTATGAAACGTAGATCAATAACCAAAAAGCAATGTTCGAAACGTCGTCAAAAATCGTGTATTAAATTTTATCTTTATTGATTCGCTCAGGTTCAAAGTTGTGGTCACCAGAAGTCATCAAAAAGGTCAAATTTCAAAGTTAAAGGAATTCGGTCCAGAAACCCCCCATAGATCTTTCGGAAATATGCTACATAGGGTCAAACTGAAAAAACGAAGCTCTTGAAATATGTTAATCAACTTCATTCCATAAATTTAGCTCAGTTCCAATAGTTTAGGTTCTTAAAGATAATACAAAAAAGTGCTGTTTTGTGCACAAATGAGTTTTGCCATAACTGTTTTACCTAATAAAAATAACACAACAATGTTAACGCCATCGTGATTGGTCTCGTCAGCGCAATTGAAACAGCACGCATGTTTGACAATGTTAGGTCAACTTGAAAATTTGACCTTCTGGTAAAGGGTCAAGTGGTTGACCCATGTAGGTCAGGCTGGCATATTAGGGAGACGTGTCTTCGCGATCCACACGTGCGGCCTGCTGAAATTTCTAACTTCTATATCTTCATTATGTCGAGAGTTATTGACGAAAAGTGTTGTGACCTCGGGATAAACTCAAATAACCCCATATGGGTCACTGAGCAAAACCTGCGCTTGATCATCAAGGATATCCTATTATAAAATTAAATCCAAGAAGGGAATTGGGACTGATATCCTTGAAATAGAAAAGCCATTGGAACATATTTCTTTCTTCATTTGATTATGATGGAGAGGTCACGAAATTGACCCAACCCTCAGGTCACCATATCCGAAATTCCGAAATCAACATTTTGCAGGTATAGTGGTTTCCAATGCAATCCTAAAAGCTTAATATCGATCCCTCAGAAATTGGTGGTCATGGCACGACCGTAAACATTTTTGGAAGGTGGGGTCACTTGACCTGATCTTGAATCCGGACACGAAAACTAAATTTTAAACAAATGTATTGACAGATCAATGATAAGCTTGACTAAATTTGGCGGCGCTAGTCGCCGCATTTTTTTGTAAATCGACAAAACCGTAAGGGGTGCTCAAACACACAGCACCACACACGCGTGGGGCGCGGGGTAAAGACTGCGTTTACAAAAAAGTGGATTAAAGCCTAACTTTTTTTGCACAATGGTGTAGACAAGGTATTAACATATAAAACAAAACATACACAAGTAATGCGCTGGCGACGGAAGCAAAATTGAATATGTTGTAGTTTCAGCCCGAATACAATGGTAATTCGAGTCCCGCATTTTTGCTCACCGCGGAGCGGCCCAAAATTTTGATTTTATTCCCTGGATAACTGAATTTGTACTGTTGAAGACCCGCTAAGAACTGTTGTAGTGTACTGTTGTTTGAGGTGCTTGAAATATAAAGTTACTGTCATGTGCTCAAAAGTTGGGGGGGACAAAGACCTCCTGTCCCCCCAACTTTGAAGTTGGGGGGGACGTGTCCCCCCGTCCCCCCCCCGCTGGCGGAGCCATGCCTATGATACTTTGATTAAGTAGGTACTTGTTCTTTTGGTAGTGAAAGCTCAAGTGCACTGAAAGCTCAAAAACGTTTTGGTCATGAAAATAGATCGAACCACATTGCTGCAATGACCATTCAAAAAACACCCCACATTTTCGTATTTTTTGCCCCCTCCCCCCATTAAAAAAGATGGGGTCAATAAGAAAGATATGGTGACGGTGCATTGAATGGCGTTCGTCCCATCGAAATCGACCCAGTGGTTCTCGAGATCTCTGGGAGGGGGCAGAATCTGCCCCCCGCACGTTAACGTAATAAAACTTACATTC
The DNA here is from genome assembly GCA_014673585.1 of Semibalanus balanoides. Classification (NCBI taxonomy): domain Eukaryota; kingdom Metazoa; phylum Arthropoda; class Thecostraca; order Balanomorpha; family Balanidae; genus Semibalanus; species Semibalanus balanoides. The sequence goes on along the minus strand of VOPJ01012309.1, from coordinate 586,571 downwards.
GGACCACACGTAGATAGTTCAGTAAAAAAATCTAACAGAATTCGATCATTCCAAAAAGCCAGCCCCAGAGGACACCTCAATGATCGATCCGTCATCGCTTCATACTGTGCGTACGTTCGGCGGTCCAATTTGGAATATTGTTGCGTGATTTGGGGAGGCGCCGCTTCATCCCATGCCATTCGATTGGAAAGGATAGAGCATGAGTTTTTAATGTGGCTCAACGCTCAGGTGCGCTCTCAATCATCGTCGCTTTTGTATTGTGACTTACTGAAACATTTTAACTTAGTGTCTGTCTCTGCACGTATAACTCAATACGATATCATGTTTTTGTGTAACGTTTTCACCGGCCAAGTCCGTTCATCAATTTTTATTCAGAGTCATTCTCCAACTCAATGTACCCTGCCGCGCCACCAGAACAACAATCTAGAAACCCTGTTCAAATTCATATGCTAGGTGTCCAACTGTGAGAAGAGGGTATTGTTTTTTGTGAAGACCTACCCAGACTGACTAGGCTCCGTAGAGAAATGTTTCCACAGGGACCTGTTCTCAGACACTCATTCTTATCATTACCGTGGCAAAGTAAAGTCATATGTGGCTTCTTGTAAGTAGGTTACTAATTGTGATATTGTATGATCTGTTTTGCATCCGGGTCAAAAATGTGATAGGTATGCCTGTGTGTAACTATTGTTACCTTTTATTTGCATGTTGAATGTTTATGCTCGTTTTTTATTTGTATTTGTCTTCTTTTGGTCATTTTTAGTTAATCATTTTTTTTTTTTTTTACTAAATTCATCGCAATAATTCATTTTTTTCGCATTTTATTTTACATGTATATTTTTAAACTATTTGTGCTATTACCACTTTTAATCATCGCCTTAATTAGTATTAGTGTATATTTTAACAGTGATCTTTTAAGTATGTCAATGCGTGTTGTTTTATCCATGTGACTTCGCCCATTAATGGTTTATCCCGTCAGCGATTATGCCAAATAAATAAATAAATAAATAAATTCTAGCCGCCCGCAAGGAATAGGGTTAAGTTAACTGCCATTTTTTTTACTTAGTGTACTGAATTTGCTTTATATGTTCTTTAAAAGCATTATGGCTATGTTAACATGAAACATAAAAGATTGTCGTTTAAAAATGTCAAGTGAAAAGGTTGTATTTGTGCTTTTTGGGTCAAAACAGCTTTTACAAACTCAAAATTTTGAATAGGTACGTTTTTGATTTTTTCACAATATTGCTGCTTTATACTCTACCAACTCATCTTTTCCGCACCCCCATTTTTGAATTTCGAACTTTCGGTTCTTACGACTCACCATAATGTGCACAGCACGGACGTTGCCAAGGGGGAGGGGCACGGGGGCCATCAGGGGCGGATCTAGGGTGGGAGCATCGGGGCTGGCTCAATGGAAATTGGCGTTCCCTGCGCCGAAGGCGCAGGGGCGCTAGTTATGCACCGAAAACACAATCTGGGCGCCGCAGGCAACCCCAAAACCCATTGAAGGGAGACCACAAACCTATGGAGGGGGCCCCCAAACTCATGGTGGGTGCCCCAAACCCATGGAGGGCGCCCCCCCCCCGAACCCACGAATTGCGCCCCCCAAACCCATGGAGACTGCCCCCAAACCTATGGAGGGCGCCTCAAAATCAAAGGAGGGCTCCCACAAAACCATGAAGGGCGCCACAAATTCTAGGAAGTGCACCCCAATGTCCAAAAAGCATCCCGAACTTCAGAACTTAGGAAGGGCGCCCCCAAAACTCAGAAGTGCGCCCTCGAACGCTGTTAGGCATGCACACCGAATCTGAGGAGGGCGCCCAAATATAAGTAACGCGTTAAAAAACACAAAAAAAAACATAGAGGGCGCCCCTTACTCATGGAGAGCGCACTCTAATCCCATGGAGCCTCCCAACCTCGGCAATAAATTTAATGCAATTAATTTTTCCATTTTCCAAATTTGTATAAGCAGTTGGGAAATTTGCGTCATGTCGCGAAGCGTAACGAAATTTCCCACTTTTGGCTGAGCGACAGCTGGATTTTGACTGCTGCAAAGGCGATTTTACGATAATTTGCATGAACTATTGGCAGGGGCGTAGGAACTCTTTTGAAGTAGGAGTAATTCTAAACAAAAATATAGTCAATTTTGTAATACAATATTTTTTAAAAACAATTTTAGGACCAATATATATATATTTTTTTTTTTTTAAATCCGAGATAGCCATTCTGTAGAACTGTTCATTTCACGTGTTTTAACGTTGTTAATTGCAATTTGCTTCAAAACTAGGTTTTTGCGAATCTTCCAACATTTAGGTATATTCGACCTACCTACTAACGGCACTAAAATCGATATATCTTATTTTGTTCGACGCAACTACTATTTTTTTCATAGATAACGTAAAATTGATGTACGCGAAGGTATATCAAATTTTACATCGATATCTGCAACGCTTCGGAAGTGATTTATGAAAAATCGATGGGGGATCGAATCCGACCCGTCCCCAGGTGGTCGTGGACTATGCCTCGTAGTTTTGGACCAGGTATTGACACTCAAAAGTTGAGGGGGGACGTTTCCCCCCGCTCAAAATGTTAAGGGGGCAGTTACCCCCTGCCTCCCGGCTCCTACGCCTATGACTATTGGGGAGCTTGTGTCATCCCGCGAAGTGACGAGCCATGTTTTTTTTTCTGTGGGTAGCTGAATTTTGACTGCTGCAAGGACAATTTTTACGATAAATTGTTGACTTGCCTCCCCCGTTTGGGGGGAGGACATAGCACAGTTTTCCCCCCTTGAACGGTCTTGGGGAGATGGCCCCACTGGCCCCCTGCAAGAGCGACGCCACCTCCCGAAAGTTTAGGAGCAAGGGCGGATCCAGGGGGGGCAAAGGGGCCATGGCCCCCAAACCACCCAAAATCGCGCAAATTGTGACACATTTCCTGAGTTTCTCGTAAAACTAAGCAACTTTTACTAGAGAAAGTTTGTTTTTAAATCAGTTATTGATACATAAACAAGCGAAATCCGATGAGTTTTCAGACTTATGCGACAATTTTTGGGATTTGCCCCCCCCCCCCAAACTGTCAAAATCACACTTTCTGGATCCGCCTATGTTTAGGAGGGGGGGACGGAGGAATTCTGAAGTCCATTCTTTCCATGCAACGCCCATAGGCCTAATGTTAAAATGAAAAAAATGGGTTAAAAAATGCCCGTCCCCCCGGTGGCGGAGCCCCTGGCCCCCTGGATTCGCCTTTGCCGGCGTGGTGGTGCCCCTGATACACCTATATAGTAAAGTAATCTTGGATACACCGGCGCGGTACGGTGCCCAAGGCCATATGTATAACAACGTGGTGCCCCTGATACACCGGCCGGCGCGGTGATGCGAGATGCCTCTTGTACACCGGCGTGGTGGTGCCCATGGTTCAAAGAACACTGAATAATTTGCGGCGCGGATATTCTTGCTTATTATTTTGGTGGTGCTCCTGGTGCCCCTAGCGCAGAGCAGCGCGGTGGTGCCCCTTCACGCAAAGCAAAAAATTCAGCGCCGCTACGCAACGCTGAATTTTTAGCTTTATTTTTGTGGTGCCCCTGGTGCTCCTGGTGCCCGGCGAGGTGGTGCCCCTTAACGGTCCAAGGGTCATGGCCCTCGTGGCCGTGACCCCCTGGATCCGCCACTGTTACAATGTCGCCCAATGGCGTCCCCGCTGATCATTCACAATTACTAGTGATAAATAAAAGTACATGAACACTTAAACATGCGACCATAGGTAGGATAGAATTACATTATACTCGTGACAATTCCCTAGTGTCTCCAGTAGTGGCGACGCATGTATGAGCAGGCAACGGTAGCCAGGATTTCGTCCAGGGGGGGGGGGGCGGCGCCTCAAAAGGGCCCTTCCCGAGTGTTGAAAGGCCCCCCCCAAAAAAAATGAATATGAAAAACTCCTCAGATTTCAGCCACTTCATTTTTGATTTTGGTCACTTTTTTATTTTTGGATATTTTTTATTTTGATAAAACAAAATATGATAAGCTTGATTGGACCAGGACCTCAGGACCCTCAGAGAGGCCTATGAACCACACACGTAGCCAGGATGTCGTCCGGGGGCGCCTCAAAAGGGTCTGTAACATTCACTTATTTTTTCCCATATTTTTTCCCAGATTTCACCCAGGAGGGGGGGGGGCGCCTCGAGAGGACCCATTCCCGAGCGTTGAAAGTGGCCGGGATTTCGTCCGGNTTTGTGATTTTGACAAACTCTAACTTTTGATGAGCTGGATTGGAACAGGACCTCAGGACCCTTAGAGAGGCCCATGAACCAGGCACGTAGCCAGGATTTCGTCCGGGGGCGCCTGAGCGCCTCAAAAGGGTCTGAAATATTCACGTAGCCAGGATATGCTGGCTAGGGGCTCATTCAACGTGTTCAGGAGGCCCTCTAACCCACCCAGGGGCCCTTTCTACCTCCCCAGGGGCTTCCTCAGACTTTCCCAGGGGCCTAGTCTGTGCTGGCTAGGGGCCATTTAACGTGTTCAGGGGGCCTTCTGACCTGCTCAGGGGCCCTTTCAACCTCCCCATGGGCCCTCCGAACCGGCCCAGGGGCCCATACGACCTGCCCAGGGGTTCCTCCGACCTTCCCAGGGGCCCCTCTGTGCTGGCTAGGGGCCCATTTCACGTGTTCAGGATGCCCTTTTAACCGCTCAGGAGGTCCTTTCAACCTCCCCAGGGACCCCTCAGATCCTTTCCCGAGGCCCTCTGTGCTGGCGAAGGGCTCATTCGATGTGTTCAGGGGGCCCTTTGACCCGCTCAGGGGCTGTTTTGGTTTGTCCAGGGGCCCCTCTGACGTGCATAGGGCTCTTGTGAACGTCCAAGGGCCCTTTAGTCTTTCAGAGAGGGCCCTGGTGGCCCTTAAGCACCTCTGAAAGTGCTCTTAACTCTTCAAAGATCGCGCTTCGGCGTGGACTTAGACCCATGATACTGCGCTTTGCGCGGTCTCGTCGGCCCTTTTCAGCGCGCTGCCGCGCCGAAAAAGGCCCGCCAGGCCTCCAGGGGGGGATGTCCGCCTCCGCCGCCCCCTCGGCTACGTGCCTGCCGTGAATGCAGTCTAACTTTTATCAAGTGTAAGCTATTGCATTACTGCGTAAACAAAGTCTAAGTGTAAGCTATTGCACTAATTATATCATCTGACAATCTGTTTCTAAAAATATTCACTCGTTATATATTCACTCGTTTTTACAAAAATATGTTTCTCGTTTTTGCTAGCATCAGCTGACCAGACCAAGCAAGGGGCTGTCGACACTCCACTGCGGTGAACTCAGCTGATGACTTGCTTCGCCTCAAGGACGTCATGTGATGAAATAGGTGAGAATGCTGGCAAGGGAAGGAGTTGGGAAGGTACAGGGTTGTGGAGATTAGAGCGACTCTTATAACAAACTGTTAACACTGCACAAAGGAGATGTATTAACTGATAAATGAATTGATATAAGTTCCAGCATCAAGTTTTGAAGATGGAAAGCTGAGTAGTTGCAGGCATAGTTGGTTAAATATAGACTAAGCTATTTGTCATGGGTTCCTGTAAGCCCTAAATCATCTTCATCAATATCAGCAATTCGTGGATTTGATGTTTAGTTTTACCTTTTTGTTAAAAATGTGCAACAACACCCATTTGCATCATAATTTTGCCCATTTTAGTTTCATTTGTTTGACCCATTGTATCGATTAAACCCCTTTGACCCAATATCTTTGACCCATCACTCCATTATCGTTTTTGTTTGACCATTGACCCTTTTGATTTGTCATCAAGTGAATACAAAAAAAAATGAATTGACCTTGACATGACCTCAGGTCAGGCAATTTTGTATTTGAGCTTGGTCATCCGATATATGGTTCGATGCGCCGTGACGAAAGAAACACGATAATGGCAAAAGCGTTGCTGTAACTTTTATAAATAAAAGGTTATTAACAAAAAAACGTTTTACATGAAATTAAGCATTTTGACTAAGCAGTTAACTATTGGTCATGGGCTCCTGTAAGCCCTTAACCATCATCACCAGCTATTTGTGGATTGTACCTATTTGTTAAATATGTGCATTAACACCCATTTGCAGCAGAATGTTGCACATTTAATTCCATTTGCTTGACCCATTGTATTCCAAATTATTGTTATTAATGGGCTGATGCAGAACATGCACTCGATAATAAGACCTGGACGCCATTGTCACTGTAAACTGATACTGAGTTGGCCGTTTTTGTCTGTTTTGACAAGGGCGCTGGGCAGGGAGTTGACGAACGCCGGCCGCACACTGCTGGCGCTGAATCCGCCCTCCGCGGCTAGACACGTGCTGTAGACGTTGGGTGCAGCGCCGACCAACGAGTGGTTGTGACGGCGCATTTCTGGACGCCCGCTTTACCTACCTAGCCACGGCGCCGGCTACCGTGTCACTGTCCAGTTGCTGTTGGAGAGCCAGCTGTCAGCCAGCTACTCGCCGAGTATGTCGCCAGCGAGCCGCCCGACGCCGAGCCGCGCTGACGAACGACGGCTGCCGGTGCTGGGACGCGCCGCCTCTAGATCGCCGGCTACCCCGTCGCTGGCATCCGAATCGACTTTGGCGCGCTTGCTGGCTGCATTCGGCCTGCAGAGTATGAAGCTACGCTGGAGCGGCAGACAGGTCGACTGTTGGCGCTCATCGTCCATGACGGTATGATCTGAGTTGTCATGACCTGAAGGAGGCTGGCCATCACACTTGTTCAGTCCGCGTTGTTGATGAACCGGCGCTATCGTGCGTTGGCACTATTAACCCCGAGCGTGTAATGCCGAAATTTCTGTCTGTGCGCCAGTGAGGCCCAGCGAGCGTCTGGCTGTGCGAAGCGAAACGGCGCCGGCAGAGCTGTGACGGGAAACTGTCCGGCCTCGGCCAGGAACGCAAGGCTACACGTGCTCACCGAGAACATGCTGATGGAAAAGTGCTGGCGGCTAGGCCAGCTACAGGACTGCGGCGGCACTGGCCACCGGCGCTTCGCGAGCTGGAGGAGACGGTGTTGGTGGAGTCGGCGGACCTCTGCGGGTGGCTGAAGGAGGTGGTAAATGTCTGTGTGTTCTGGAAATCCAGAACATACCCTGCTCGTGGTACCGAACTTGCCATCTCAGTTGGGGGCAGCGAACTCGGCCGTTTAAACGGGCTGAGTAGACCCACGGCTGAGGCCAAAGACGGGAGGTAATTCGAATCAGTTGACTCACCATTCTAAGTATGGCTAGTCAGCTATATTTGCATGCTTTTGATTTTTGTCATAAGATATGTTTATTCCATTGTGTACATTATATGAAAGGGCAAACGATGTACAGCACAAGATAATGTTTTGTGTAATAAAATGTAATCGTCTTTCTCTAAATATTGGCGTTTATCAACGTGAGGCTGTTTTTAACGGAGCGTTGGCTAAAGTGCTCTAAAGACGACTATCACTGTTATTGTAAGGAAGTTGTTCAAAATGATCAATTTGTGCTAAAAAAGATATATTATTTTTATTCAAAAGAAAGGCCAAAAAATATTCTTACGCGTTTAGATTACAAATCAAACATCCAAGAGAATTGAAATATCACCGTTCTTATTCCCCGCCAAAAAATTCAAAACACTGTCCAATGAGTAAAAACTTACAACATCCTCTTGTAGGAAATCGTCATCGCTCGTTCCCACGCTTTACACAATGTCAATCGTTCATCATATCCTGCTCCATAGAGAACTCAAATATACAGTATATCATTTTCACAACAACGCTGCCATATACATCAAACTCCGCAAAAAAAGAAAAAAAAAGAACACCGCCCAGTAGACATAATATATACATGAATGTACCTATCTAAGATCTCTAACCGACAGTGCAAGCTCTTGCAGTGCTCAGCTGATAGCACTAACAGGATCATAGAGATAGCATGATATCCATGATCCTGACAAAGCTGTCAACCCGCTGAACACTGCACAAAAGATACACTGTCAGACATTTCCTCAATGCAAAGGCACAGCTTAAACAAACAACCGATAGATACATCCCTTACGTAACGTTTACCGACCAAGTTAGAAGTAAATCACAATGCATTGCGGTTAAAAACACTATACCGACTAAATTGAAGTTCTAAACTGAAGCCTACCTAAACGTAAACAAAAAAAACTAAAAATCACATGTTTAGTAAAAAGACACCAAAGACCTAGAATTTAATTTGTTTCATTAAGTGGGGTTGCTTTTCTCTGATATAAATAGATTTCAGCTATGCGCAGGTCGGCTTTCATGTTCTTTTAGTGGTGAGGAATTTCTATGTAAAAGTTGCTGTTTTAATTACTGCATTGTCCATATCCGTATGCTGTTCTAGGGTGTGGTTCCCACCAGACCTGGTGTCAGGTTTACGAAGACGAGCGTCACCCAAATGTTCATTAAATGAATCCTAATCCTCATTAACACTATTCATGTTCATTAACACTAAATCTAGGTCTTAAGTTCCTTACTAAACATGTGAAATTTAGTTTTTTTTTTTACGTTTAGGTAGCTTCAGTTTTAAGAACTCAATTTGAGTCGGTATAGTGTTTTAACCGCAATGCATTGTGATTTACTTCTAACTTGTCTTGGTAACGTTCCGGTGAAGGATTTGTATCTATCGGTTGTTTGTTCTAAGCTGTGCCTTTGCATGAGAAATGTCTTGACGTGTATCTTTTTGTGCAGTGTTCAGCGGGTTGTCAGCTTTGTCAGGATCATGGATATCATGCTATCTCTATGATCCTGTTAGTGCTATCAGCTGAGCACTGCAAGAGCTTGCACTGTCGGTTAGAAGATCTTAGATAGGTACATTCATTACATATATTATGTCTACTGGGCGGTGTTTTTTTTTTTTTTTGGGAGTTTGATGTATATGGCAGCGTTGTTGTGAAAATGGATATAACTGGTATATTTGCATCTCCTATGGGCAGGGATATGGATGACTAATTTAAACATTGTGTAAGCGTGAAAGCCGCATGACGATTTCCTAAAGAGGGAGGTGTTTGTAAGTGTTTTACTCATGACAGTGTTTGAATTTTTGGCGGGAAAAGAACGGTGATATTTTCATTCTCTGATGTTGATTTGTAATCGAAACGCGTTAAAGAATACTTTTTGGCCTTTCTTTTTGAAATAAAATAATATATCTTTTAAGCAACAAAATGATCTTTTTGAACAACCTTCCTTTACAATGAACAGCTGCTAAACTTCTCAACTCTTATCAAATATCACTGTTAAGTTGCATTAGCTGATGAGCATGCCATCGATTGGTAAATATTCTGGTAAGATATGTTTGAACCATGTTACTGGTTTCTTTTACTAAGCGTGCCCAAAAACCCATGCTTTTATGCTCCGACCACCTTCGTGCTTTCTTGATTCTCGTTGAAGTGGAAAGATGTCTTGCGCTCTTGCTAGTAATTCGTTCGAGCAACACCACCTGTTCTAATAATCTGATACGGCTCTGCTGCCTTTGGCGGACCAGTTTGTAATTATGGCATCATTTGGCCTCAGCAAGAAGGCAGAGGTGAGAGGTGAACAACGAGACGAGTAAACGAGTGTCTTAATCACTGGAGTCAGTGCAGCAGTTTCGAGCGGTTTCGTCAGCAGTCCGCAGTTGCGAGGATGATCAAAGGTATCAAGCATGTAGTCATAATTTTATCAGAGGTGGGGGGGCGTTTTATAAAAGTTGCGCCTTGCAGGCGCGACACAGCTCAGGGGGGGGGGGCTAACGCCCCCTGGATCCGCACCTGATAATCAACACGTGTGGCGGACGCAGGTGCAGCAGGACAAGGTTATTCCTTGGAGGAAATCAAACAACGCTATGTTATTTGAAAAGGGTTCAACTAAACATAATGCTGCGTCCCTCTGGAGAATGACGCGGCCACCTCTTACAATGCTGACAAGGAAAGTTAATCTGTCGGTGAAGTCCAGGGGCTCCGCCACGGGGGGCGGACGTGTCCCCCCAATATTTTCAGATTTTAACATTACGCACATGGGCGTTGCATGGAAAGAATCGACTTCTAGTGCTCTGTTCCCATCCCCCCTCCAAACTTTTGGGGGGGGGGATTGCGATGAAACAGCAAAAAAATATGGTGTTTGCTTTGCAAAAAATAACAATTAAAAAAAAAAAAAAAATGGTGATTTTTTATTGCTCTTGTGCATCCCAAATCTCATTCCTTTTCTCTATCAGTTAAAACCTTATATGTAGGTACTTATGTATTTGCTAACTTCATTTTAATTTAGTAGTCCTCACTTCGATATCTTCGTAGTTAGTTTTTTGGAGGAAAAATCCTGAAACAGCCCCAATTTATCTCAGCCCCAATTTATCTGGAGTCGGTAGAGTTTTCTTGTAGTTATCATAGTTGAAATGTTCTTTTGCAATGTCCATCAGATCGTCGACCAATCAGCGACGACCAGCCCCGTCGCCGATTGGTCGGTATGCTGCTTACATTTCTGCGAGTATTTTTTTCTAGTCAGCTGGCGGTGCGTGACTGCTCACAAACCTGACTGCGCCCCCGTGGCTCCGGTACGCCTCTAAGCAATCATTGCCCTGATAGGAGGGGAGGGTTGAAATGACCCCCTCGGGCCCCTCCCTCTAACTCGAAAACCAAAAGGGGTAAAGGACGCAAAAATCGTTCGAAAGTCCTCGACGAGGACATTTGACTAATTATTTTACTTTGTTGGCTCAGCTCAATATAGATGTCACCAGAGGTCATCAAAGGTAATTTTTTTAATTCCAAAACCTGAAAATATATCGGGAACTATGAAACCTAGGAACAAACGGAAAAAGACAATAAAAAGCTCTTCACTGAAAACATGTTTGACTACCTCAAACCTCTTGACTATGGTGCTACTACCCATTAACAACTTATTTACGAGCCATTTACCACACGATTCACACCTATGTATTAGGGCACGTGTATTCAACGCGTCTGCTGATGTTTACACAGATGGCGCCGTTGATGTGTAAATCTCACCACCGTAAGTGTGATTTACACCGTAGAACAACGCTATGAGTAAACCTCACCACCATGGGTGCGGTTTACACCTAGGACCCGTGGCTCCGGTACGGGTCCTAGGTGTCCTAGGTGTACACAAAGTAAATCCAATTGTGTAAACCTCGCTAAAGTGTGATTTACACAACAACAAAAGCTGGTATGTAAACCGCACGCCTACTCGCCACATGGCGATGCTTACGCTACGTAGCCGGATTAGATGGCGAAACAGTGCCCTAATGTTACCAGATCCCGTGGTCTGGTGGTATGTCCATTGACTTCGAGGTGTATGAGGCGGGTTCGAATCTCGTTGTCGCCGACTTTATTTGTCGTGATCGTACTTAGGCCATATATTATTTAGGTTTCGTCTCGATCAGACTTAAAGGGAATATAGCACCTTTAACATTAGTTTTTAACTGAGATAGCCAGATTGTCGGGTGTGCTGAGAAACCCNTGCATTAGCATGGATGAGCATGCATCCGAATTCGTATATTCCTGGTAAATATGTTTGAACCATGTTACTGTTTGCTTTTCACTAAGCAGTGCCCAACCCATGTATCGCTCGTACCATTCTTTCGTGCTTCTGGAATTCGTATGAAGTTGGAAAAAATGTTATTCGCTCTGCTAGTATTCGTTCTTAGCAACACCACCGTGTTCTTAATTAAATTGATACGGCTCTGCTGCCCTTTGGCGACCAGTTTGTATTATGGCATCCTTTTGGCCTCAGACAAGACGGCAGAGATGAGAGGTGACAACGAGACGAGTAACGAGTGTCTTAATCACGAGTCAGTGCAGCAGTTTCGAGCGGTTTCGTCAGCAGTCCGCAGTTACGAGGATGATCAAAGGTATCAAGCATGGAGCCATAATTTTATCAGAAATGGGGGGGACGTTAGATAAAAGTTGTGGCCCTGCAGGCGCGACACAGCTCAGGGGGGGGAGGGGGGCTAACGCCCTTGGAATCCGCACCTGATAATCAAACAGTGTGGCGGACGGCTTTGCACTTCAGCGCGCGTATTCCTTGAGGAAATCAAACAACGTTATGATTATTTGAAAGGGTCCCAACCTAAACATCATGCTGCGTCCGCTCCTGGAGAATGACGCGGCCAACCCTTACCAATGCTTGTTAGGAAAGTCAATCTGTCGGTGAAGTCCAGGGGCTCGCCACGGGGCGGAGCCCCAATATTTTCATATTTTAACATTACGCACATGGGCGTGCATGGAAAAGAATTCGACTTCAGAATGCCTCCGTCCCCCCCCCCCCTCCCAACTTTCGGGAGGGGAATTTCAAAAAGGGGCTTTGCGATGAACAGCAAAACAAATATGTGTTTGCTTTGCAAACAAATAACAATTAAAAAAATAATTATTTTTGTGATTTTATTGCTATGTGCATCCCAATCTCATCCTTTTCTCTATCAGTCAAAACCTTATATTGTAGGTACTTATGTATGGGCTAACTTCATTTTTAATTAGTAGTCCTCACATCGATATCTCGTAGTTATTTTTTTTTAGGGAAAAAAAAAAACGGAAACAAGCACCCAATTTATTACTTCATTCCGCAATTTATCTGGAGTCGGTAGAGCTTCATTTACTGTAGTTTATAGTTGATGTTCACTGGAATGTCATTCAGATCGTCGACCAATTCGCGACGACAGCCCCCGTCCGCCGATTGGTCGGTATGCTGTTTACATTTCTGCGAGGCGGATTTTTTTCTAGTCAGCTTGGCGTGCGGTGACTGCTCACAAAGCTGACTGCGCCCCGTGCCCTTACCTTACTTAGATACCCTTGGGATTGGCCGACCAAGTCGATACACATTCCGGGAGGGATAAATATGGAGGACGGCGGGGGGGCCACAACCAGCGGCTCCAAACACCGAAACTTGTAATGCTTTCTGCTTAGCAAAAATATACAAAGATCAGCTCAATTTGTCACTCAAATATATGAAGAATACATACTATCAGGCTCCGCCACCCAAAGGGACGGGAGTGTCGCCCCAACATTTTCGGATTTTACATTCAGGCCTATGGGCGTTGCATGGTAATTACTTGATTTCAGAATGCCTTCCCCAAACTTTCGGGAGGGTGGCGTCATCCTTGGCCTCAACGATTTTGGCACTGTATCTCCCGTGCTGTAAGTTATCTCTGTAAGTTATTTTCCCCGTGCCTATAGCGACTCGGAGTCTAATTTAATCGAGGAATATTGGCCCAGAAGACTGCTTCCGTGTCTGTGTTAGTCTGAAATACACTTTGAAAAAAACGGTTTGAGACGTACGAGACGCCAGGGCTCTACAACGTAAGTAATATTGAATGTTAGGAGCATCAGTAAACGAGATTATGACGGCTCTTTTTAGGCGCCTGACTGTTCTCAGACGGATCTCAAAAGTGAGAAGAGAGACGTTCCTCAGAGACGTTTGGGTGAGAATCCTCAACTGTTTCAAATAAGTAGTTTGCGTATAATGGTTAATGCTCCGGCTTCTCAGCGACCGTGTAGCTACTCATGATAAAAAGCGCAGCCTTCTCAAGACAGATAACTTTCCGCACACACATGTAAATGTTTCAACTTCAGAAGCCAAAGTCAATGTGCCGACCACCCCACGACTACTAAAATGAGCGGGTCCATCCTATTATTGAGAAGGGATAGCCTCCTCAATGGGACTTAAAGGTTGCTTGGCTATACTAATTTTCAGCGAGTTAAAATGATGCTGAAATGTTTCCTTCCATTACGGGCATGCTGACTCAATCGGTACAGACGATAATACGTATGAAATTACCACATTTTCTATTTAATTTCCTAATGTTCAATGGCTTGTATGAGCATTGTCAGTAGGTAGTGACTTGAATTATTATTGAAATAGCCTGTGCTCTGCTCATGATTCCTTTCCCACTGCACACCTTCTAATGTTTACCAACAAACATTCAGATCAGCAATACAAAAAAAGTACGAATGGCATTTTTATTTTGCCTCCATGCTGTGTAGGGTAACAAGTACAGAAACTCCCTCTGGCTTGACACGCCGCTGCTGCACACACGCCGCTGCTGCACACACGCCGCTGCTGCACACACGCCGGCTGGTGGCATCTACTGCACTCATTCTGTAGATCTACTCAACCACCCCCAGGTAGGAGGCAACTTTCGCGCACTCCGACGGAATGTTTGGCTCCTTCAAGCCCAGACAGTAAGACTCGATGAAGAAGAAGAGTTTTTTTACTTGTTTTTTTGGGGACCTGTGCGAAAACAACGAACGAGACCGCCCAGAGGAGGAGCGCCATGGAACAACCCCCCGTCGTTTGGCATACCTCCAGACCCTCAACGAACACCTTGTGGGTCGACTCCGTTGTCTCCACAGACGGCCACGCACGAAGGCTGAATACCTCGAGGAGATCGATTCCGAGGAGGTCCGCCAGGGCAGACAGAGCTTCGCCTGAAACATAACCAATATCAGCGATCGTAGCTTAACACGCGCACTGGATGAGCGGGAGGGGGAGGAGGTCGAGAAAAAGGAACAAACCGCGACAGATGTCATGGCTCATGTCAGAGAACGACGTCACCACATTATAATGCATTTATTATTACAAATTGTAATACATACAATTTAAAAGCTGTTATTTCAATTCGATTGGTACGCGATGAATTTGATACCAAAGATGCGTCGGAAGATAATGCAGAAAAATAAATAAAAGTCAACATATATCTTGAATGGCGCGTCGACAACTAGAACTGTTACAGCGCAGGGTAAACAATTATTTATTTTACAAGTCGTGAACAATTTTTTGAAGTGCTTTAACATTTTGGCTGGCTAGGTTACATCTTTTGCACGCACGATCACACAATAATTGACAATTCCTACTCAGAAACAAATAATACATCAGTAATCAAGTGTATTATTTAACGTTTAGTATTTACGTATTATTTAACGAATATTTAACGTCTTGATGTTTCAGTTTTCGTGAAAATAAAAACGCATTACGGCTACATTTTCGTACCTTCATTGCATCCTAACTTCGCCCTCACGAGCACTGTTATCCTTTCCAGGTTTTTCACTGCCGCATCTTTGATGTTTCCAGCCGGTCTACCCGCGATGAGCCCTATCTCCTTCCAGATCTGTAAATACATGAAAATGAATAAACAAAAACTAAACATATTTTGTCGTCACTGTCCTGATCTGAGGTAATGTTTATAAAAATCGAGTCGCAGCTAGATTTTTGTTTTTAACCCGCACCGTGCTGGTGCTCGGCGCCAGCTTCATCGTGCCGGGGCGTGGGAGGGGAGGGGGCTTCTAACACGGCTCCTGTAAGACGTAGGCTAAACCACAAGACTGTTCCAAAGCTCGTCAGAAATAATTTTTGAAACTATTCCAGATTTTGTTTTTTTTTTTTATCGGAAGGCGAATTGACGGTTCACTAAAGGTCTTTCATAAAAATGACCCAAATTTTCAAGATTTGGACATCGCTCCAGACATTCCCATATTTATATCTTGGAAACTTGCTAGCTTTAGAAACCAAAACGGGTCAAAGACAATTCGACGCCATTTAAATTGCTTTCGCGTTTGTCCTCAAATTCGACCACAGGATAATAGTTAGGCTCCAGAGGTCATGGAATCAAAAATGTTTTTCTCTAATAACTTTAAGTTTGTTTCAGTTTGTTACGTTTGTTTCTGGCTAACATAGTTTCCGAGATATATGAGTGTCTGGAGCGATTTACTAAAACTCAGAAAAATTGGACCTTTGATTGACACTGGTGACCTTAATTTTGCCCTGAGCGAAAAAGCTTTCGAACGGTTTCTACGTTGTACAGGGGCCGAGTTAGAAAAGAGCCCCCCCCCGCCCGACGAAGACGGAACCGAGGGTTAAGGGGACAGATAGTGTACCAGGAAAAAACAAGACAAAATAGGATAGTATGTAGCAAAACCTATATAATATACAGGTCAACGCAATCATACACAATAAACCAGGGTTGACATTACAGCCGACAATTTGTTTAGCAAATTGGTAGTTTTAGCAGCTTTAACAGACAGAAAATAGCAACAAGTGCCCAACATGCAGATTAACAATTAACATAATTTATTTGTACAAATCTTAAGACCAATTTTACTTGACCCAGCAGTGAAAACAAACAAAGAAAATATATTTTTGCAATATACCAATAGGAGTCATTTTCTGCAAATGATTGGGAGGGCTCCAATGCTATATATATATATATCTTGCCATGCAACGCCTAGGCCATTATGTTAAATTGTGAAACCATTTGAGGGAAAGTACACACCCAAAAGTATGCAAATCAACACCGGTGTATTATGTATGCCAACACATACTGAAGCAATATGTCACTGCAGAAGCTCATGCATATTGGGTAATGTATATTTATTGCAAACCCTGCCTTCACCCGACTTTCGGAGGTTACCCACCTGGTCCTCCGAGAAAAGAGCCGGGAACTTCTCTCGAAGACGGGTTAGCGAGGCCTTCGTCCCCACAATCATATGGCGCCGCGCCGGAAAGCATGCCTTCATCAGGTCATCGCGCTCCTCCTGCAACATATCACGAACCGTCACCAGGTTTTGAAGTTAGTTTTGTTTTAATTCTGCCTTGTAATTTGTGTTAGAGTGATCATTAACGTCATGGACTGATGCTTCATTCATAAATGCCAGCAACTGGATACACGGAGTGGAGACTTGACTACTTTTTCGTATTTACTTGAGTTATATTTAAGTAAACTATATTCAATAAACAATTTGTAGTATGAACATATCAACAATAATACGACATATTGCGTCATTTAAAAATGCAGTAACGGCTGCAAAATAAAACGCTACGCGGGGAATTTGTTCTTGGGTTTGGGCGCACAGCCTCTTCGGGCTCAGGCGTGCGCGGGGAATTGTTTGTAACAAGTGCGCCAGAAACGTAACTTTCAGAAAACCATCATTCTTAGCTTAAATTTGCCTATTTATTCCAATAAGTCTACCTTTTTATTATTTTTAAAAATAAAACAAATATTCTTCAAACAAACAACCATGATGTATCTCTCGTAGCTAAGTTCTCAGGAATTTTCCGATAAATTGAGGAACAACTTCTAACTTACGGCCTATGGCCTTCAACATTACGCCGCCAGCCGAATGTGCCATTTGGTAAAGAGAGATGACGACATCGGAAATAGGTCCCCATTCAAATGCACGAAGGACTTATTTTTGCAGATGTCAAAACCAAACTAAAATTTACTTCCGATTAGACCTCTGTGGTTGTTTTAACTTCTACACTACTTAATTTCAATAGAATCCAACAACTTGGCTATCTCAACTCAAATGTTTATGTGAAACATTCCCTTTGAGCAATGAACGTTGATGTTAAAATAAGTGTGAACCTACCTCAGAAAGGTGCTCGCTCTGGTCTTTCAGCCGGTACGTCGCCTGCACGCTCTCGACGTTCTCCCTGCCTCGTGCTGGAAGGTATCCAGGGAGCGAGGCGCAGGTGGCGCGTTTGTTTCTGGCTGCTCGCTGCTCGGCCAGGACAGGGTCGTCCCTTGTACGGAACCGCTGGTTTCGGAACTTCGTGACAAGCTTGGAGCGTGTGGCATCCTGCATGAGAGTGTCAACGTCACGCCAGTTTCATCGTGTGAAATATCCGTGGCCTCAAACTTAATTATCCTACGCACATAACGGGGCGTAAGTGATTAGTTATCTGGATTTACCCACTTAAATCAGTCCAAAAAGTATTAGCGATGTGATACGTTTGCAAATGGAAAGGCACAGATGCTATGCCATACATACCAAATTCGACAAGCATTTACATTTTTAGTGTGACAACGGAAATGTGGTAACCGATAAGCAAGCCTGACAGCAAACAAATCGTAACAGGAGTCCCCAACCGGGAATAATGGAAAATTATTGGGTAGCGGAAATGTGGAAGCAAGATAAAAGATGAAGGATTGGTAATTACAATTGCTACGGTCAGAGGAACTCCAGGACGGCGGAGCACTGGACACGCATCGAGGATCGTCGTCGCGATGAAGGTATAGACCTTGGAAGAGGGATAGCTGTAAAAGGAAGTTGCATCAGTTTAGCATAACTCATGATGGGTTACTAACAAGGCATAGGTAATAGACATTTAGCTATCAGCAGAGAAACGTGAAGCTTTGATAAATTGTAAGTTATGCACAGCAGCCTCTGCTGATTGAACATGAGGAAGGGAAAGCAACACCATTCAATAAGCGAGTATCAAAATTCGCACACAAAAACATGTGTAGCACATATGCAAAATTAGGGCATTTTGAGGCGTGCATAGTATGCAACTAGAGTAAGGAAGTTTAAGTGAAAATAATAACCAGTCAAAATACTAGGTAAAGCGAAACAGTGCTTCAACACAGGACCAATGCAAGGCAGATTGAAATCTGACCGTAGTTTTCAATGAAGCTTTCAACTTTACAGTTAAATTTCTTACTTTGTCACCACTTTGCTTATTTAAAAGACAAATGACCAAAAAACTTCATTTATATCTGTTACGTAGTACTGAGTAATTTTTGGACAGGAGGCAGTGTTGAGCCTGCTAGCCAATGACATACTAAGTGCATAAGCTTCCCGCAATTTGGCTATGGGAAATGCCTGGACAGCATCCCCTGGAACCTTAAAGGATTTCAGAAGCTAGAGACGAAGCTAACTTACTGTGTTATGACTGCCACCTGGTCATACACGGCCTCCATCAGCTCTCGCCAGTCCCGTTCGGTGAGGATGCCGTCCGTCCTCATGACGACGCTCTGCAAACGCCCGCTCAACGCGCGCGTGTCGAACCGCCAGTTATCCATGATACCTCTGTTCAAAAGGTCCTTGCCTGGAGACACAAAGTTGCTTACATGTGTCACGGCTCAGTAACTGTTCCAAGACGTGGTATTCTGAACAACTGCCACATTTCAATACAATCGTGCCAGCGCGGTCAGTGATAATTTTTTACAAGTGACAACACAAACAATTTTTTAAATCATCTGCACATGGTGTTTCATTGTTGGCCACTTATTAACTGCCGTGAATAAGTCATATCTTAGCTATTTTTTCGAGCGATGTAAATTGCCACCAGGGTAACTGTTTCCTTTGAACTAGGTAAATTAAAACATAATTGTAAACAGAGATTAAAACAGTTACAACATTAAAACCGTGTCTATGAACTCCGTTCCATGGGCCTCAGGTTAATTCCAAATAAGTTGCAAATTGGAAATTAGGCCTCATTTCGAATTGAAGAACAAATCTCCGTTTACATATGACTAACAGACAATCACATTTTACCTAGACTTACCCATCCCATACGTTGCACCAGATGAGTTGGCAGCAGCGTCAGGAGCCATCGGGGCGACAGCAGTTGAGTCTTCCATCGCGTCCGGATCGTCGTTGTCCACGTTCACATCAACCGTGTCGGCGGACTCGAGCCGGGCCGGAACCATCTCGCCTGTGGCCGGGGCTGGCGCGGCCGACTCGGCCTGGCCCGGGGATAGGGCCACCGCCCCGGCAGGGGCTGAGCGTGCCTCATCGCGCACAATTAGCACCTTTAATTTTGCCTTGTCTGGCAGCTTGGCCCGATCTCTGATAGTTACATACGTATTAAAGTCATCGTCATGGCATAGTATCTTGAAAACAGCGTCGGCACCAAGCCTACGCCATACTGTTAGCCACAGATTCTCTTTATCACTTACTTCTATCAGTTCATCTTCTCCGTCTTCCCACTCCAGAAGATAGCGGAACATCTTGAAGAGCCTAAGACAGAGTTTCAGTCACGATACAGAAGCCATACGCATCAGGACGTAGTGCTGTTAGGATCACCACACCATACTCTGGACTCTGATAACTGATATTCGCGAAAAGTTAGGATGTGCCAAGGTGGTGCAAATGAAGCATGACAAAGTGGCAGTACTGTAATAAATACTAAGTAGCATTGTCCAGTTGAATAGATACAGGTTATTTGGTTTACACCAGCTGCAACTTCTTATACGTTAGCATTGATACATTCCATTGTAGCCTATAAAGTAGATATAAACATATGCATAATAGTTTGTCATTCTGCCTCTCAGCGCCAGCCCCAGTTTGAGGCGAGATCTTGTCAGTATGTTTCTTTCTTTCCTTGTGATGATTGGAGTTTAAAGGGAAATGTTTCCACCTTCTTGAAAGTTTCAATTATACGCGCTGTGGTGCAAAAATAATATAATTGCTACCGAACACGATTATGATACATTGTTTCTCACAACAGTGGCTCCATATAATAGAACTAAGTTTTAGTATTTGGAATACATACAGTCATATGAAGGAATTTGTGGGAAATAGAGAAACCTTCACGCTGCAATATGGTATGACTAGTGTATGGCTAATGTATAGCCAAATGTAAAACAAGTCTACTTTCATCAACATTTGATAAAGAGGACGACATCGGCTTTAAGATGCGATACTAATACACTAGGGCCTTATTTTGTGCAGATGTCAAACCATCAGATTTACATTTCGATATGGACCTATGTAGAGATGTCTACTATCCTCATCTAACACTACGATTTCAAGCAAATCCAAGCAAAATGGCCATCTCAACTCAAATCTAAACATGTTAATGTGAAACATTCCCAATTAAGGGAATATAGCACCTTGGGAAAGTATAGTAGAAATGATGGCAGAAGAATGAGCCCTGATTACGGGTCCTGGCATTCATTTTTGCGAAAAAAGTCAGAATTGTTTGTAAATTTGAAAAAAATAGTAATGATGTTTAACATGTTTGAACGAGATCACACAAGGGACTATGCGTCAACCAAAGCGAGTTGTGTCGTCACAAGGAGGACACTACGAGAGAACGGAACTTTTGCGCCACGCCCAGTGACAGCTGCCTGTGACCGGCACCGCACGATGGGTGCCACCGGTGGCGTAAGAACGCGACTGGCTGGGTCGGACGGCGCTCGCCTCGCGCCGGTGAGACGTGTGGGCCGCATACGATAGACCACTAGTGCGCGAGCACCTGAGAAACGAACAGATCAGAATGGCGGTTCGGGGCGGACCAAGGTAATCCTGAAATACTGGGCGGACGTGTTCAAAAAGCGAAGGATTAGAGGTGAGCAATTAGGGATTATGATGACGTATGCGAAACGTACGGGATTTGTGACGTTGAAATATGACCACATATACCAACGGTATTTGCGTTGAAAACTCAGCAACTAGGGTCGCTTGAGGAGGGAAAAAATTTCGAGATATTCGGGGGTATTCTCAGGCGAACACACACCGACAATTGCTATCTCAGTTAAAACTAAATGTTAAAATGCTTATAATTCCCTTTAAGGGCGGGCCGACAACTAAGGTCGCATGGCGCCCGGTTATTTCTTTTTTAAATGCATGTTTAACTGAGCAGCATTTTCTCATACTTCCTTCCGAAAAGAGAGGCGCTCGTGATCTGTTATTATTCTTTTTGTATATGTTAATATTTTGATTGCATATCATTATTGTGCTTCTATATCCATCTTACATACGTACCTTCACTTTAGACGTCAGCCACGTGATGGTGGGTCAGGACGTGAAGTTGAGTCCACGAATGCACCTGATGCGTGCAGAGAGCGCTTGGGTCCAGCACAACAAACTCCCTTGTTGGGTTTGCTGTGTAGGCACACAAGTGCCGATCGATGCCTGTGATGCATATTTTTTTGCCAACGATTTTCAGTTCGGTTCCGCACCCCTGTATCCCAGATATCAAAGCAAACTCTACATGCCCGTCTTTGCGGAAAGCGATCACATCACCACGAGCATACTCAGAATCATCAATTACCGCAAATGTACCGACCTGGCCTTGGTCGAGGATCGCAGAGGGAATATCAGGCACATCTTGACTGACGACCAGTTCCGTTTTTGAAGCAAAAAAGTCGGAATCTGACATCTGCAAGGCAAGACTCAGCTGATGGCTGTCAACAATGCTCTTGCACACATTCCGCTTATTCTTTGACTGGGAAATCCTTTTTTTCAAATCTTGATGTTTACTTTCATAACGAAATGTTGCCATATGCAGCGGCATACCGTGTAACTCAATTTGATCAGCGTAATGTAGAAGGAAATGAAACTTTGGAGTAACTCGACGAAAAGAAAAATGAGTGAAAAAACGGTGAAGCCAGTCTTCGATCATCTTGCGCAGGTGCACAACTTGGTTCTTCGCGAGCTCGGGAGCACACAGCCATTTGGCGATATCACCAAAACCGTGGATGAAATTAATCGCCCATGAAACGTTGGTCCTTGAAATGCGACGACCAATCATCATGGGCAGCAGAATCAGAAGGGTCCAACATTCCTTGGACGTTTCTTTCACCTGAATTGAGTTTGCCTTTGCAAATAACGCCTGTGGAATGTTTCTCTTATAGCGCCTTGGATATGGGTAAGACTTGATCTCTTTGTTTACATCATCTAGTGTAATCACTTTGTTCTTGATCAGATCAGCAAGAACAGTTCCAATCACCACTGGTGCCACTCCCTCGAACATGTCATGCTGCAAGTCGAATGGGAAACCCTCAATAAAACGAAACTTTGGCAGTTGAGAAAAGGGACATTCCCTCTTGATACCATACATTTTTCGTAAATGGCCTGCATAGTTACTCTCCTTCAGCCTGTGCATCTCTGCCTCATACATTTCTTGAGTCCTCATGTTCAAACCATCAACTGTGAACTGCTTCTGAATATCATCAGATGAACTGTTGCACGTTCTGCATACTCTTACTTGCTTTGAAAAACACTCGTTCAAGCCGCCGAGACAATGGGCAGCTAAATTGTCAGCAACGATGCATTTCAAACAAAACTTGACATTGTGTGAAGACCCGCCATGGTACAAATCAACACCAGTTTCTTCCAGGAACTTCAAGTCAGTAATTATAGGCTCAAACAGTGCTTCCATGTGAGACTTCATGTACGATGCACGAAACAAAGCCAAAACAAACACATGTTTTACCTTGGACTGAAACCGTGTGTTCCCAAGCGTGAAATACAAGCCACCAATTTTGTTCTGTCTTTGCTTGTTACCTAGCGGATCAGCCACTTGAAAATCGTCATAATACAGAACCAATTCAAAGTGTGTATCATCTTGGTGCACAGAACCCGTTCTGGTGCCTGCATAGCAGTCTGTGACAGGGAATATTCGGTTCCAAGACGATTTGAGCGAGGTTTCATCATGTTTTAACATGTTTAATAGAAGCTCAATAATGGGAA
Source organism: Semibalanus balanoides (assembly GCA_014673585.1). Lineage (NCBI taxonomy): Eukaryota > Metazoa > Arthropoda > Thecostraca > Balanomorpha > Balanidae > Semibalanus > Semibalanus balanoides. Next base: position 563,388 of record VOPJ01012309.1, on the reverse strand, counting down.
CATACTGGAAGGTTTGCCGGACACCCTCTGAGGTTTTTCCCCAAATCCACTGTTCTTGCACAAACAACCGCATGTTTGGTGTTTGCCAATGAACTAAGAGAGGCCCGGGAGCGATACTGGATGGAGTCAGCTACAACAGAGATCTTTTGTACATCCACATTTGCATTTTCCCTAACTTCCTTCACCCCTTGAGCAACACAATCATGCACCATATCAGCGATATCTGTACAACACTCCCACGTGAGATTGTGCCTAGCTTTAAGTGCAAGAAGAGCATTTGGAAAATCAACGCACCGTTTGCGAACACTCTGATCCAAGCCTTCACCATCCACACGTTTGCATCGGGACGATAATGATGTTCCTGGCAAGTCACTTGGTGATGTACTGGCAGGGCATGGCATGTCTGTTGACTGTTGCAACACCTTGTCTCGAGATCCTTGTGGCAACTTCCTCCCCAAATGGGTATCATGCAGCTTAACATGCTTGGACCAATGGCGTACAGTTCGATACCTCTTAGGGCAGAAAGAGCAAATTACAACAAAGCCATCATTTTTCTCGTGACTTTTGCTTATGTGTCTTGCCAGCCGATCAAACGTATGGTACTTTTGCGAACAGAACTGGCATGAGTTCATACCTGAAACAAGAAACCATTAGGCATAGCATCTCAGTGATTTTCCCCAAATTGAGATGGAGTTGTGTAAACAAATAAGCCCAGCAGAGGTGGTGCCAGGCCACTGTTGTTGAAAGACAGTGTTTTTCTGGGACTATTTATTATTTGATAAATTGATTTTTTTATAGACGTGTACTCGCTGGTAACCATAGTGAAATCTGGTAACCATAGTGAAATAAGTGTTAATATTTGTGTTTTCAAAGAAGACTTATAATACTTTTAGTGACATGCCGAGTACACGTCTGTAAAAATAATGCAAAAACAGAAATGTAAACAGTGTTAGTTAGTTCTGTAATGGACTAGTTGCAGGTTACCTAACCCATTATTTGTAGGTATGCATTTGATGGAACGCAAATTCATTTAAAATATTTGATATATTGTCAATGTCACAAATTCCTCTCAATTATCAGCATTTTAACTAATTAAGTATATCCACGTAATGTATAATTCTGCTCTCTGATCGGTCATGATGCAATTTAGCAAAAGTTCAGGCGATCTGAGTAGGTACCTGAGGTAGGCTATATTCAGGCGATCTGAGTAAGTTACCTGAGGTAGGTTATATTAGAAAACAATGACAATCAATCCAAGTGTAAGTACCTAAATTGATTGCCATTGTTTTTTAATATAATCATCATGTATGATACTTTAAATTACTTGAGGTAGCTTGAGCAGTTCTGTTGTTACATTTATTTTTAAATAGAGGTTCATTGGAAAAACATGACATTTATCGCCAGGAAATCAAAGCACATGATATGGAGAATTTAAATACCTAGATGCAATTTAATTCGTAATCACGCCATTTAAAGGGAGTGTGCCTACTCACATTGGTCATGTGCAGTTGTTGACACTAGTCTATCAAATATATTTTTCTGAATTAAGCCAAGTACTTTATTTCCCAAGATTCACTACTCCAAATTCGCCAAGATCATTCTCAAAATTAACAAATTTCATGTTAAATAAGTTCAGCTTGACTTAACCCGCGCGGCGTAGGGGTCTCCAGCCGAACGCGCGGCATAGGGGGGGGGGGGTAAATTTTACCACCCCTCTTATCTTCCGAGCCAATAACCGCAGCGAGACGCACAAGGCGGCGATCGAATGCTTTCAATGAAACGAATCGAATGCATACCGAAATTTTTCAAGTTAGGTCATAAATTGTACGTTCACCAAGGTACGACTCCCATTATCGGAGAAATTTGACGTTAAGTTGAGTTGGATTGGTGTATACTTCATTTATAATTCCTTTGATTTAAGTTACTATCCATATGGCACATAAGCTTTCAAAGGTGTAATACACTCATGCATCTTAGTAAGTGAATTGTCATGCAAAGGTCAAGGTCAGTGTCTCCGACAAAACAGGGTCCACCTGTTTCACGTATCAGAGTCTCAAAGAAAGTAACTTGATGACACATTATAGGGGTTTATTGCCACTGTTAGAAATTTTGTATTAGCAACAGCCAGTTTTACGAACTTGAGTACTATAATAAGTCTAAAGATCAGGGTCATCTAAGGTCTAAAAATTGGGAAACTGATCCAAAATAATAAAGCAATGCATGTTTCTTGGTCATTTAGTTGTCTCATAACACGAGAAATTTGCATTTTTATCTGTTATCAGGTCAATAGATCTACATAAGAAATTTGCCGTTATTTTGAAAAATGATCTTCATCCTACTCGTATACTTTATATGATCAAAGAGAGCAGTCACCTTGACCAATGAGTTTTGTATAATTTTTGAAATTTAGTTTGGTATGTATTACATACTGCGCAACTGCTTATACATATATTCCGAGTTTTCTAGAATAATTCGAGAAAAAAAATGATTCTTGGAAGGAATGTTATTGAAAAAAAAACAGTTTTATTAATTTTGGGGCGGTGAAAAAGCAACAAAAACTCCAAGAAACCATATAGGAGAATAAACTTTCCATTCTCTTACGTTTTGTGTGCCAATTTGCATTAAATCTGTTCTACATGCATCAACATTAGTCGCTATTCCAAACCCAAAATTGCAGGACATGACGTCATCAAAAGGTCATTATCTCCTGAAGTTCTGAATTATTTTTGATGACATTGTTTAGAAAGACACAAAATTGATGCTGGATAAGGTACTGAATTTTTTACGTCATCTGTTAGTTTTAAAGTTATTGCGGAAATTCGGGAGGGTAATATTTACCCCCCTACGCAGCGCAGGTTAACACTCAGGTCACATATTATCGTAGTATATGACATCTGGCCAGCTGATGGAGGCATATGGTTGGTAGTTGACGGGCAAGGTTGCAGCCAGCTGATACAATTCATTATTGTGAATTAAGTAATAAAATTGTCAATGTTTGGAGTGCAGTTTGCATGAAAGGAACCATGAAGATTTGGTATGAACTGTTAGTTTTCCTATATATGCAGTGTAAATGCACTACTCTGCCACAAATTAAGCAGTGCCACATTTGGCAATGTAACAAATCTGCTGGTATCACAATGACTGTCAGCATCACCTGAATCTGTTCCGTTTATGTTCTGCAACACTACACATCCACCCTCTTGATGCACAGATTTCCAAACCAGTTGTCGGGAGAGCAAATGGGTTTTTGCAGTTTTTAAACATAAGGGAGGAAATGAAATCTGATATACACTGTCTCTTGAATTGAATATATTTGAAAACTTGCCTTAAATACTGATATCGGTAAAACACTCGGAAATCTCCTAGCGTTTTTTAGATGTTTCAAAACTTAACCATTTCATCACTAGGTTAATTACTTGGACATTCTGCATGTTTCTAGACACTATTCTGTACTCTTTCCTTACAATTTCTAACCAGGCGAGAGTTTATCACCGCCGTTTATTTTAACCACGCCGAGTGTCATTTTAGTCGCCATCCTCTGCAGTTTAAGGTCTGTGTCAACTGTCAACTATTCCAGTGCTGCCAATCTAGAGATTTGTCATTCTAGAGATTTTATGTCAAATCTCTTTTTTTTCTTCAAGGAATTCCAGAAGAAAATATAGGGATTTTAATAGGTATTCAGAGAATTATAGAAAATAAAATAAGCCACGTTACTTACATTTAACATAACATAACCTAAATAATATATAGCCATAAAGTCTGATCGAGACAAAACCTAAGATAATATATAGCCATTAAGTCCGATCGAACGTACCTGAAATAAGTTAGCCATTAGTACGTATAGAAAGCGTTGGAATAAAAAAACATGTGCAAGAAGGCGTCTGGAATAACAAAAAACATGCTGCTGCCAAACTTTGGTTTACAAGCTGTTGCGTACAACAAAGTTTAGCGACGGGAGGCACGTGAAGCCGTGAGAAAATTTTAATTATTGAATTAAAATTAGTTAGTGTAAAAAGTACTTGGGGAACCATGACCTTAACTAAATAGTGACATTCTGCATGATTGGTGGGTATTTACAGGGCATTAACTAGTAATCTAGGGCGGGGACGTCGAGTGTATAGCCCTGTGATACTCATATGAAAAAACCCACATTAAGCATGACATGGCACAGTTGCGACAAAAACAGTGGATAATTCCTGAACGCAAGTCAGCAGATTCAACTCACAGACTCACTTCATTCGTCAGAGAGCGGATTTGTTGTGTTGCCAAATACACCCCTAATCAGCGTCCTGAGTTACACATACATACAATTAAGACACTAAGACTCGATATGTATTAGAGTAAGATGCTGCAACACAACACCGGACAGCTACTTCATAGACTTGACATTCTATCAGAATGTAAACAATGCGTCAGTAGGTATCTTCTAATTCTGAAAGCATGAAAAGTCCGAGATTCTGACGTGTCCGGAGATCAAGTTTTTACCCCAATTACGGTATTTCTGTGAAGATGTGAACTTGGCTATTTCAACTCAAAACCCCATGTTGAAGGTCAGCTTGAACCGTTTCTTTAAAAGGAAATGGCTGAAGGATTGCCGCAAAAACCAGTCATATTTACATGATGGCATGAGGACACATCTACGCCAATGAAGGAATGAATATCAAGACTTAAGACTGAAAGATGATATATCTTAAATATTAAATATCTTACCTTCAGCCAGCGTACCGGTAAACACAATTCAAAGCACTGAACTCAGACTTGTCTCGACGTGAAAACAACACCGGAAGAGACCGGAACAGAAGAACGGAAGTGGAGATTGGCAATTATTACGCGATTGCCAGTCTTGAAATATATTCTTAAATAAATATTATATACACTGCCAGATAATGAAGTGTTTAAAGTAAAATATGTATATATTTGGATAAATTAATAATTTGCAGCGTGATACAAAATGCTTTGAATCAGTTTTTCTTTTCAAAACAACTAAGGCTGGCAAATTATTTTTTTAGCCAACGAAGGATTTTAGAGCTGCTACTTTTTCTTACTTTATTTCACTCTCCTCCCGCCCTTGAGTCCCCCGAGCTATAACTGCTTTGAACTATAGCATATTATCAATTATCATTGGCGAGGAGGATGTGAGTGATAACCGAGGGGCGCTATATCCGAAGTTCCGAATTTTGACAGATAAATAACCAAAAAAGACATGTGATTATTACCCGAAGTAGTTGTTGAACAAATATTTTATCGTTAGCTGCCTCAAAGTCTATTTCTCATGCAGAAATATGTGCACGTCAATGGCGAACGTTTTCGGGATTCTGCATGTTTTCGAAACATATATTCTTTCCAAGGCCTGTGCGGAGCCGACAAACCGATTTCACTATATATCCGCATTGAAGGGACTGTTACGGTGTCGTCTCCGAATCGGAGCTGCTGCCACACTTCGCTTGTAACGTGTGAGCTGGGTGGGAGTGGGCGACATGAGCTCTATGCGCCCTTGCACTGCGGCGTTATAACCGAAAACATGCTACGCCCAATGTTATACATATAAAGCGGAGTTTTTGCGTAATTTGAATATAAAATTGCCGTACACCGGCCAAGTTGGATGTTATACGCGGCTGGGCGCTTTAACTGTGGGCGCTGTAAGCGGTGTATACTGTATTTGAAGCGTATATATGTACGTATATATAATATATATATATACGTTATACGGTACCAACTCATCTTACGTACCTAGGCTAAAAGTGGCAGCTCTATATAGCGTTATATGATCGACTCACATTGCTTTTGAGTAGCGTGCGACTAATCAATGTCAATTTAGCCGTCCTGAGTAGCGTGCGGCTTATCAATGCTGCATCTCAACTCAATAGGATAAACTCAAGGTGAGTCTCTACTTCTCAGACGAAAAGCTTATCACTCAGCGTTTTGTTTTAGGACCCGCAAAGTCTTCACGGGGGAAGGGCGAGGCGGTAACGGTGTCCTTATATGAGGGTTTAGTTAAACTTCTAAACCGATTGTCAGTGTGGCCGCTGTTTTGTCGCTGGGTGCGTCGACATCTCGCTGCCGCTCCGCAGACAACTGACTGACCGATGCGGTGCTTCTAACCGTCTAGCCGACTGGTTTTATTTTGACTCTGCATATATGGGTGTCTGTATGTGTTTGCGTGTGTCAGTGTTTTATTTTTATTTTTACTAGTGTGATTTCATTGTATGCTTGCTTGACCATGTCTCCTGTGTTTTTAACTCATGACGAGAGGTTATAATAGCCACAGGCACATGTGGATGACCTTAATAAAAGTATATCTATCTATCTATATATTTGATAGTAAAAAATACAAGTCATCTTGTGTATTTTGGATATAGGTAAAATATTATTTTAGACTAGATAAAATGGGATTTGCTGACGACCCGAGCCCACTTGGGGCAGAATTTGAGCTACCCAAAATATCTTGTTGAGGCAGCAACACAAAATTCATTTCTGGCATAGAGTGGAAAATTATAGCCCAAAAAGACTGGGAGTGGAAAAACATCAAGCACAGACGAATGTCATGTTGATTAACCCGCGCACTGCAGGGGGGGTTGATTCCCCCCCCCCCTCAGGTTTTCAGGAATAGCGGAAAAACGGCGGCGCGCAGCGCCGCCAAATTTCGTACACCTGTTTGGGCATCAATTACCCCCACACTTTGGAAGAAGTTTTTGAAACTTGAGTCATCCTCAGGTGCAGGATCAACAAGTCATGGTCAAGTGACCTCACCTCAAACAATATGTTTAGCGTTCGTGCAAAAGCCACAGTCTTTTTTGTTTCGAAAGTTTTGAAAGCTTTGCAAGGACATTCGATAAGAATATCAGTATCCTACAATTCAGTATGTCTTCGGAGATTTTTCTATCGGTGACCGAAGGTCAGGTATTTCCTGACCTCCCATTATAAGTGAACTGGGAGTATATAACAAATGCTCGTCCCTTTCAGAAAAATATGGCATTGGAATTGCAAGGCTATATCTTTTAGAATCAATGCTATTTTAGCCTCATTCTAAATGATCAAGGGTGCAATTGTTGGAGGTTGTGATTTATACCAATGTGTCATCTGAGGTCAATCTGAAGGTCATCAAGCAATGATTGTGCTAATAACTATTGATTAGAAAAGAGAAATAGAGACGATTAAGTTTGACACAAAGGTGTTCGTCTCGTCTGGCCGCGTGCCGAAATATGGCAAGATGTACCTACCCTGGGTCACCAAAAAATGAACCTTGACCCAAAGGTCAAATTTTTGAAAGTTGACCTTACCTATGCCCTCACCGTATATTATGTTTTCAAAGCCGCAGTCAAAAAAATAATGAGACAAACAGATGGGCGTCCAAAGTGTTCTCCCCTACTTTTCTAAGGTGACAATGCTATTCTCAACCACACATGATTTTGTGGTGTACTCAAAAAACAGTATTTTTTGACGCGTTGTCATGACCCTCCCGTGGAGCCTAAACCCATATTGGTTCTAGTAAAAATTTTGAGGACGTGAAGTACGAAGCAAATTTCATAAGATTATCGATTGCTTCTCATTAGTTTCTCCTAGCTATCATAGTTTCCGAGATATAATCGGGGTTTTCTGGAAAAGAGGTCGCCCAAAAGACGTTCCTAAAACGCGGGAAATCTGACGGTTTGGTGACCACCTGGTGACCTCAAAATTGGGTGACCTGATCCAAGGAAAAGACTGAATAACTTTCGATAAGAGCTGCCTTAGAGCTATCTAATGCCGTTTTTGGCTTGTTCCGCACGTTGCGTAGTTTTGGAGATCTCACGGGGGTGCGGAAATCAACCCCCCTGCAGTTCGTGTTCGGCGCGAACCCCCTGCAGTGCGCGGGTTAAGGTAAAAACAAAATCATCACAACTTTTGTTCTGACGCTTAACTAACGAATATCTGTGTTTCTCCTTTAAAAAGTGTAAATGTTTCCATATTTCTCATGGAATGGAAAATTCACTTAAAATGGGTGGTTAGAGTGGACAATTATATACATTAGGGTGTCACTTTCCACCTGAATTGGCAAATTTTGGGCCACTGTGTTGAGGCTCCTGCCATGTTTTGCAGACTGGCCTAAGTCCTAACGATGAACACATCTGACAGTGATCACTCACATTGTCATACTACTTGCGAGATGGGACATAGAGGATATAATCACTGAATAAAGTGGGATAGCATGAAACATTTGAGTTAGGATTTGTATTGGGTAATACTGACAATTGTCCCACAGTGTTTTAAATGTTACAAAATTTAACTAATTTTAACTATTTGGTCACTATGCATCTTTCCAGGCACTATTCTGTACTTTAGAATGTATTTTAAATAAAAATATTGGAGCGAAAATCTACCCAGAAATGACCACAACCAACACCATAAGTATGTGAAGACCACTAACCACTGCTTATCAAAGTAAATGCTTATATACCGTGACCTTCACGTTTCTCATTGGTCTACTTGATTATAATCAAGGCCAAATGGCAAATGATGACGTCAAATGAGCCATATAAAGCTGATTATTGATTGGAAGAATAATAACGACCACCAATAGAATTGTTCATAAGTCCAAAAGCATAGGTCCTGTGATGTCACAAGATAAAACATTCCTCTTGTTGCTATCTGCTGGCTGGATGGAGTTTATATGGCGCAGCCTCCGGCGGCATTTCAACACATCCATATGTGGTTACGGATCACCGGTGTCGATTTGTATACTTTTGGAAGGGCCCGGGCCCCCCAATAATTTCAAATTTAAACATTAGGCTTATGGCGTTGCATGGTAAGAATGGAATTATAATCGCTTAAACTAGCATTAGGACCCCCAATCATTTTCATAAATTGACACTCCTGTTAGGGATTACCGAGTCAGGATTAACATGAGCGTGGTTGACGAGGAAGCAGTGAGAAATCAATTATTGAAGCTATAATAAGTTGTAGTGCAAAATGTCCCGAGAACGACATCTGTAGTTACTAAATGTGATATTTTGTATTGATTGTTGGGTATATTATAGGGATTTACTAATAACTAATGGTGGGAAGTTCGTCTGTACCGCTCTGGCATGGAATTCACCATTTTACAATGGGATGTTTTAAACAGTCTGATGTGAGCAGAAGTAGACAAAAAATCACATCAAGTTTGAATCCCATTTTGTGGTTTAGGGAATGCCAGTCTTCCTAATATTAATAACATCTGGAGGCCTGACCGGTGACCGCGTCCCAATTTAAGTAACTATGCAATTACAACATTGGATCCGCCGGTTGGCTTTGGCCGGTTGGTCCATGGAAGATTTAATAGTTTATACCATATTATTTAAGCCCAATGTGCTTATTGTTCCGTGAAATACGTACGGTAATTTTCTTCGCTGGAATTCAATTCAATTAGATTCATAGAGCATAGTGCTTGTGCGAGGAACATATTTGTCAAAATTAACAAACGAAATATCATGACCTTTTCCTCGAAGATATGAAAAAAAGTTATCCAAAGTTAAGTTATTATTTCGTAATATTTCAGGCACAGGCATCAAACAGCCAACATTTCGATACGAAATCAGAAATGTCGAAATGTCGAAATGTCGAAATTTCGTATCGAAATGTGGACTGTTTGACAGAGGCCTGTGACCGAAATATTACGAAATAATAACTTAATTTTGGATAACTTTTTGATCTTTTCATATATTCTAGGAAAAGATCATGGTATTTCGTTTGTTAAATTAGCTTCATATGATATTGTTATGACAAGATAACAAAATCCGGTGGCAAAATTCTGACAAGGCTAACAACTACGCACGTTGACGAATGTGACGCGCAAGGCGCTTCCCAAGGCTATATAAAACGTTCCCATCCTATGCAAATCATGCGTCACATCTTATTTTGCTGCAAAATATATAACATCTCCATAAATACGTCACAAACCTTACCTGTACCGTATGTATTATTCGACAGATCACAGAAGAGCACTGTACAACGCACGTACGCGTCGACGTCCTGCAAGGAAATTGCACGATCTGTAGTGCGATTTGAATATTACACGTTGGACTAGTAACCATTATCATGCCAGTACCAAGGCCGTGGTAACCATGTCCATGACCACCTAGTCAATGTGCTCCTTTAGTAACTGCTACCACCCTATGCACGAACCCTTGGTAATGCCTTCGTTACAGTGACTATAGTCACTGACACTACGGTGTTACCAGGGGTGCGGCTTAGGCATGGTAACTGACACTAAAGGCTTACCAGGGGTCTAGTAACTGTAACTAAGGTGTTACCATGGTGCCACCTGGTGAGACCCTGGTATTAGCCTGGTCAGACCTTGATAGCTGTCGGAGGTTGGTAGACCCCTGGTAACTTTTCTCTCAGTGCAGTATCCCACTAGTGGTGTCAATCGGTAACCAAAATTTGGATAACCGAAAAAGTTGTGTGACCAATTTGGTAGTCGGTCATTAGTCGGTAGTCGGCTTATACATTTTTGGACATTGTTCGGTCAGCTTAATCTCAAACGATTCACTTTTTCGTCACATTTTTTACGTATTCTTATTCCTATTTAGCAAATTGATACTTAATTTGCTAAAAATCAATCAGTTAATATAAATACTAAGTATAACACAACATTTTTATATCAGGATAGATGATATTGCTTACAGGAGTAAGTGAGGTCCTTAAAAATAAGTATTGTATGCATTATACAATAAACATATCAAATACAACACCAGTGTTTTTCATGGATCGGGTGCACCCATGGGTGCCCACTCAATTATTCCGATTGTCTGGGCTGGGTATGCATTTTTCGACTTCTCATGGGTACTGGGTGGGCATGGGTATGACACTTTTTTAGTCATGTCGCTAGCCGTTATTTTCTCACTTGACAACCAGATGTTTAACTAGGTAAATATGTTAATAAATGATATATGACACTTAACCCGGCAGTCACTGGGGTATTTTCTGTAACACGAGTCACTGGGGGGCTTTTTTAGCCCCCACCCCTTGTATCTTCGGAACCAATCAGATCCAACTGAATCCAACGGTGGCAAATCCAACGGCGGCAAATCTGAATCCAACGGCAATCGATATCCCAGGAAAGTTCATCGACTTTAAATTATTTATGTTGCCCAAGAGGTCAGTGGTGACGTCACAGGTCAGGTCAAAGGTCAAAATCTAGCCGTTCTAATTTATATCTAGCTAGTAGACCATATTTTCCATTCAAAGCATTTGGTTGCAACCACGATCACCCAGGGTGCTCTCAAAGCCTGTATGACACACATCCAAAATGAGCTAATGGGGGATTTTTTTTGCAAAATGTCAAGGTCAAGGTCAGGTCACATAAGGTCACTATAACCCAAAATTATACGAAAGTCATGCAACACATGTTGTACAATGTACATACTATGCTGCGTGCAGAACTAGAAATTGATATTCATTTTACCACCTGACTTAATGTACGTGACGTAAAGGTCAAGTAAAGGTCAAATTCATGTCGCAAAAGGTCAAAATTGGAAATGGATTAAAACAATAAATTAATGCACTTTTCTAGACTGGTTTTGTCACAAAAATACAGCGTTGCTCTTGATTTATCTGTATCTTGTCAAAAAAGGCAAAAAAATTATATTTCGAAATTTGACGTTACCAGTTACCCATACCATAGATGTCATTACCCAGTCAAAAATACAGATATAATTTTTAAATTGAATATGGCGTTTAAATATGTATATATATTTTACATGTATTCTGGTTTTTAAATATCTTTAAAAAGTTTTGATTTTTTGTCATTTTTTCATTTTTTTTCTTTCAAAATTCACTTTTTTCACAAATCCGAGATCGCCATATTGTAGCACTTGACATTTGCTATCTTCAAACGTTTTCGGATTCCGTTTTGTCTACTACATGGCATTAGTACGGTTTCCTAAATCTTAGCTGATTTTGGTGTCAAAATCGTGTATAGTGACGTCACTTACTTAGCTTTATCTTAAACAAATCTGACGGAATTAAAAAAATATGCAAAGGGTTTGAAAAGATACCCAGTCAGGTACTAGAAGTTTTGCGTTGATAGCTGCATTATTTCGTGATATATTTTAGATATACCTCAGGGGGGGGGGCTAAAAAAGCCCCCCCCCAGTGACTCGCGGGTTAAACAATAAATTTTGTCAATTATATGAGAACAATAAATCATGGTAAGTACCTAGCAGTGGTGAAAGATTAAAGATCAAAAATCATGTCCGATCCAAAGTCTGATCCAGTATGACAATGTTGACCGGAAAGTGTTCGATGAGTCAAAAGCCCCAGCAATACACAGGTGCGTGATATTATTTATCGTTATTAGCATGCAAGTAAATATGTTAGGACAATGGTTGCAAATTTTGTGAAAATAATTATCTGTTTCATATGGATGGGCCGGACCGGGCATGGGCCTCAATATTATGAATTTGAATGGGTCTGATCTGGGTCTGGGCTTGGTGTTCATGGGCTTCAGCTGGGCTGGGCTTGGGGTTTAGGCACTCATGAAAAACTATGTACATGTCACCACCAACTCTGCCACCACCTATAATTTCAAAATCTGTCAATTTTGGATATTTTGGGCTTAAACCCAAATTGGTTGTTATTTGGTCAACTAAAATGCCTTCTATTCGGTATTGGATTGGTATTGGTCAGGAAATTTTGGGAAAATGAATAATCTGGAGGTTACACATAAACATAGGCAAAATACATATCGCATGCAAATTGAAGTACGTGAAACGGATAATTTGTTTAGATGTCATTTCATTTTATATCATGTGGGATAGCTTTTCAGAAACAGACATATTTGTTTGCTTTACCCGGCGACTAAATCAAGAATCCTCACCGTAGTTAATATTACATTTTAACGGATCACTGCAGCCAAACAGATTGTAAAGGAGGATCTAATATATAAATATACAAGCTCTGCTTTGACTGGGGGAACGGGGGGCCGTGGGAGCCGTGAGTGGATGTTTGCCCCCCCCCCCCTCCTCCAGGGACGTATCCAAGGGGAACACTGGGGTCCATAGCCCCCTGAGCAAATTTGTGTTTACCCCTGACGTGCCCTCCCACTCCACTGATTCAAATTCTTGCTACGTGCCTGTTCAATTTAATGTCCCCCTCCCCAGTTCACATGTTAGACGAGTCCCTGGTTGCGCCACTGAATCTCAGAACACTTAAAGGGATAGTGCCACCTCGGGAGGATTTCTAAAAAGCAGCTTAAATGATTGCTGGAAATTAATCGTCATGTATGCTCTTGCTCAAACATGCCTTAAAGCAATGTATCGGCAAATCATTTTTTTTCTCTCACTCCATATCGTTTGCCCCGATTGTGCACAGCACTAAATTCATGACGGTCGCCCTTGATGGGCGATGGCACACTCTACTAGTACTTATATACTTGCCAATAGATGTCGCTACGTAAAGCTGACGCGCTATTTTTTCATTAATTATTCTTTCATATTAAACTGTATCGTTTTCTATTCACTTGTTTGTGAATGAGGGGAGTAAATACTGGTTTCAATCCTTTTGGAATTAATCTGTCTTCAGAAATGTGTACAGTTCTGGCCGAACCTGCATACTCTACTTAGGCTTAGTATTAAAGTAACATAGTAACTTAATACTTGCCACTAGATGTCACTAATGTTTGTATAAGCCTATGGCTCCGCGCCCAAAGCCATAGTCTGCAATTCGCGAGGAGCCTGGACTTTGAAAACGTCTATCTGTGTTAGATGGGTCAATGTCACTTAACGTTGTACAACCCAAAGTCGAGCCCTCAAATAGTCCTTGCTATTCTTGCTGTTTTATTAGGTTTATTTTATTTAAAAGAGCTAAGAATTGTTGACATATAATTTAACATGCATACGCTTTGTATTTTTAAAGTTGACTGACGAAGATGATGTTGAGTTTGCAAATTTCAAAATAAAATTTTAGCCCGCAAAGAAAGTGATTCAAAAATAGTGGCGTAGGCGATTCCAATTTACGAATGAATTGTCAAATCATTGAGGTGCTGAGTCCTTTTTTGATCTAACAGGGTCAGTTTCGTGGAACCAGACTTGCAGGTTGATAATCGGACACGCTTAATACCATCGATACACACCAAAAACCCAATATCGGCCCGCAAGGTGGCACTCTCCCTTTAAATGCAAATTTTCAACAAATAATATTACGTCTTTTGAAGGTCCTATTGTGATACCAATGATACCACCTCCATAACCGCTTTGGCGCATTCCACGACAAATCAACCCAGGCTTGACACCAGACTAGTGAATGATTCTGATTGAATCACTCTTGTTGATTGTATCATAATGATTAAATGAATCATTGATTGAATCATTCATTCAAAGAAAATATGGCGATTGAATCATTCGTAGCACAATTAATCATTATTTTTGGGAGGGACAGCAGAAACTAAACAAACAATATCTAATCCTCATAATGAGGAATGAAACTTAGTCAACAAGTTTCATTTAATCAACACATGTTAAGATCACATTTAGCACTTTCATTTAATCTGTAAACACCCTCATTCCGAATACATGCACTGTTATTTGTACTTACGCATTGCTAATTATTGTGATTGAATCATTCATGAATCATTCATTGTAAAAAAAAACATTCATGATTGATTCACATGAGCCTGTGAATCGCTGTGAATCATTCACCAGTGGTAATGTTGCGTGATTGAATCATAATTGAATCATTCCTGTTTTCCAGTGAATCATGATTGAATAATTCATGCAAATTGTATTTATTCACAAGTCTGCTTGACACCCTCATATTATAAAAATGAGATTAAATGGTAGTCTCGGGCACTAAAGCTAGCTGTGACAATATTAATTTTGCCCCCCCCCCCTGCCACTAATAGGGTTAAAGGGACACTGTCCACTCAAAGTAAAATTGTAACTATGTTAAAGAACAGCCGAATTTGATAAGCACCATGAAGTCCGTTTTTTAAATTCGTGCCCAGTCGCCCAATATCGCCGTTCAAAGTTCAGTTTNCCGGACAAAGTCCGGTGGGACACGGAGCTCCAGCGTCCACCACATAAGACCGCGCTCTCAGTGACCGGGTCACGCCGGGGACACTGATGACCTGAGGCGCTGGTCATTCAGCTGCAGACCAGACACGAGGCCGCACCACTCCCCTCTCATCCTGACGACAGGCAACGAATTGATTGCGTTAATCCGGCCAGAGTGAGGGTATATAGACGGACCCGCGGGGGAGATCGTAATGCGCGGCCAGGGTGTTCGTCAGGGGGACAGGGGGACCCGGTGACCGGACACTTTATGATGTCACGTGACTGGCACGATCACAGGGGGGACGCCAGCTTTCCCAGACTGGCTGGACACTTCTCCCGATGGGGAGCTAGCTTGCCATGCAAATTAGAGTCGTATAATTCTGGTCCCAGCGTCCCAGCGCTGGGATCAGAACCGGTCACGGCCGTGACTGGCCAGGCCAGCACCATAGGGTTAGCATTGCAGTGCTGTGACTAAAGCTGTGACTTGCCAGCTCATTCCGTGGCTGTGGCTGGGCTGTGACCAAAGATTTAAGATTTTCTGCACCTCTAATGCAAATGTGTCATTGAAGCAAAGATACCAACTGCCTGGTCTGATGACGTTATCGTGATTTTCAGCAGCGGCTGTTGAGTTGTTGAGTTACTGTTGCTGATATGTGAAATGCGGTCTCACAGATGAACACAAATTATCAACATCTTCGAATATCTCTAAAACAAAAGTTCTCTCTTAGAACTCTGGTGACACGCGGCAGGAGCCAGTGACATGGACATGCTGAAAGCTCATGGGATATTTAAATGCAATTGCAAGTTCGAGAAACGACCAGAACTTCAACCAGCTTATTCACTATTCCATTCACTTTCCACGAATATAAGAATCGAAGTGAATTTGCTTCAGCTAATTTGTGTAGCCCCTTTTATATATGGAATACGTCTGTGACTGGAAAATTACACCATCTTCAATGGCCGAGTAAGCACTATGCAGTCTTCTTACCTTAGGTAACCTTATTTATCCATGGCCGACCGCTATCATCATCCGAAGGTAATCCCAGGCGAGGACAGTTGGGACAGACAGCAGGAGGACAGTTGGGACAGACAGCAGGCTCAAGTTGGGGCTAGAACTCTGAGCTGACCCGGATCATCCTCTCGTAAGGAAGCAATGGAATATGGTGAGCGCACTTACCCAAACATAGAGAGAGGGTAATGGCTAGAGTCATTTGGCGGACCATAAATGTCCTGCACTGTTTGGTAATTACGGAGCGGACGCGAGGGCCTCCTTCAACTTGGGGAAAACTTCACATGGGCCACCCTCCGTAGTTGCATTGTTTTCAGATGTCAGATGATTATTTTTTCACAGCTGATCGATGTAGCTGAAAATGTGCACACACAAACATCTATGTCGTAAAGATATTGGATTCAATTCATGACATTTTGCGTTGTCAGGTTCGACCCGCACCCTGTCTTCCCTATGGTGGTGGTTGCTCGACTTGCAGCCATGACCCACCGGCCCCGCTCTCAGCCGGCACCGGCTGACCCCACCGGTCACGTGATGATCGCCTGCGGCCGGCGAATGTCGACTACCATCCCTGACAGCAAAGTTTTAAGTGCTCTTTCACATTAGGAAATAACGCTTTTAAGAACGGTCTGATCGGTTCTTGACCCAATAAACAATAAAGCCGTTTTCTTGTAATATCGTTTAACAATACGAAGTAGTCGGGATATGTCGAGGTAATATAAACTGTAAATTTAAAGGGAATGTTTCCCCTTTCTGAAAGTTTTCAAATGTACGCTGGTTGTAGTAAAAATACGAAGTAAGTGAGCTGCTGAAAACGATGGTGACATTTGTTTCTCCAAAAACCATTTTTTAACAATGACGTCATTATTGAGATTTTACAATCGAACTTCATCAATCTTTGTAGACAATTCTAGCGACTTGAATACAAGCAAGTCTTTTGTTATTTGTTTTCGTGCACGCAGCAGGTGCGCCAAGGTTCGAGAAATACAAGTAGTTTTCTCCTAGAACTAACAATCTTGAAGTGGCTGTCAGCCAATCAGCGGCGGGACTTGCATAGACCCCCTTTTGAAAATTAAAAATCCAATTGCTTGAAAACGATTAAGTTTTGGAAAACATGGTCTTTGTAATGTATACTTTTCAATAACAGCCAAAGGTAATGGCTATCCCAGTTCAAACCCAATACAAACGCGAAACATTCCCTTTAAGCACATAACCACTTTTTAATGTTATGAAGTACACAATCATATGCTTATACACAGATCACAGGAGACCTGGATTTGACACGAAAATCAGGCCACTGCAGTAAGGGGCCGAAAAATGATAGGTGGCTATTGCAAGCTTTACCGACGTAAATTATGCCGACCAAAATTAGTATTACAGCATTGTAATTCAACTCTTATTATAGCTTTCATATTTGTAAATATGAATCCATTTTAGGTGGATATTGGTCAGAATTGGTTGCGCTTCAGTGTATAATTTTGTATCGTTTAACCTGTGTTTGACTGGGGGGAATATTGCCCCCCCCCCCCAGACGAACTTACGCGATAGCTCAAAACTTAATGGCGCTATCAAAGTGAACTTTCGATACCTTCTACCACATCAATCTTACATCTTCTGTGATAAAATAAGTAAATCTCGTTTATTTTTTAGACATAGCAAATTTAGTGACGTCACTACACACAGTTTTGCCAATAAAATCAACTTAATTTTAACAGGCCGTACAAAGGCCAATTTTGTAATAAAATGCAATAAAAAACGTGGAAAGATAAACAAATAGTAAGGTCATAACATAACTATGTCATATTTTCAAAATCTTTGGATTTTGACCCCCAACAAGTTTTTTTAATGACACAAAATCAAAACTTGCGAAGAATTCTAAAAAAGAAATATATGTCAGATTCAGAGAACCCATATGAAAGATATCCAAACTAAATTTAAAAGCAATATCTGTCATTTTTGATGACCTTAAAGTTCGCGAAAGTTGTGGCGACGCCCCTGATCACGATAAGTTGTCAGAATACGCTGGTCGTTAATTAAACCAGCACGGCTGAGGCGATCACTGTTCGGTCGCCCGGTGTCGGCCGGGAGAGTGACAGGAGGTTTGAATATGGCTAGCCAACGCACTCCAACCACCCACGGAAGCTGGATTATTCCGCACAGTCGGTGCCATTACCATGTCTGAAAGCCCCCGCAAATAAAAAAAATGCGGATTTCGGCCACTGATTTGTTGATGCCCCTTTTTCTTCAGCTTTTAATGAGCTGATTGGACCAGACCCTGCGAACCCTCAGAGCAAGACCATGAACCAGCAATGTAGCTAGGATTTCTGCCGGGGCGGCGCCCAAAAGGTTCTCTAACCAGGCACCGTAGCAAGGATTTCGCCCAGGGGAATGGGACGCTCGAAGCAGGGGACTATCATGGGGCTGGGCTGCACCCATGGGTGCCCACTCAAATTCTTCCGGTTTACTGGGTTGGGTATGCATTTTTTACTTTTCTGGCACTGCGTGGGCATGGCGTTTGACAATTTATAGAACAATGTCGCTTAAACGTTGCTTTTTTATTGAGCAACCAGATGTGTAACCAGGTAAATTGCTGTATTAAATGATATAGGACATCTTAAACAATTAGACTTTGGAAATATATACAACAACTAATTGGTAAGTAATAGGGCAGTAATATTTTAATCATTTCTGATCCTAAGTCTGATCCCAATATGAGTAATGTTGACACCGCAAAGTTTATTCAATATGTCCAAGATCAACAGCAACACAAAGTGAGTTGATATATTTCTCGTTAATAGTATGAAAGTCAACATGCCTAGGTAAATGTTTTTTTTTAAATAATTACTGCCTACTCTGAGATGGGCCCCAATGCATGAGTACCATTATATGAATCTTGAAAGGGTCTGGTCTGGGCTAGGTTTTCGTGGGTTTTGGCTGGGCTGGGCTTGGGGTTTGGGCACCCATGATAGTCTCTGCTCGAGAGGTCCCATTCCCGAGCGTTGAAAGGGCCCAGTAGAAGGGATGAAAAGATCTTCTCCCTCCGTACTGGTGAGGGGCCCATTGGGCATGTTCGTGGGCCCTTCTGACCCGCCCAGGCGCCCTTTCGGTCTGGTCAGGCCCCTCTGACCTGCACAGGGGCCCTTTGAACTTTTCAGGTGCCCTCTGTGCCCTCTCTAGGGGCCTTCCAGTCTGATCAGGGGCCCTTTCGACCTGGAAAGGAACTGCGCTGGCTGCTTTTTCACCGACATTATCAGGGGCCCCTCCGACCTGTCCAGGTGACTAATAAGATTAACCGACCTCCGACCTGTCCACTGTGACTAATAATATTAACGCCGACTCGGTGCTCAGAAGCTTAACTAAGACTAAGACTCGGTGCTCAGAAATTATGCCGCCGTGCGGCGCCACTCGGTGGTCCACCTGCAGGCACCACAGAAGCAGGGGCTGTAACGTCGGACTCCTGCCGGGTCACAAACCATGATGTGCCATCAGAAACTACAAAACATAGCTATGTTCCGTTCATTTGTGTGACACTAACTCCTGTGAATGTGATGCCGTACATTTTGTATTATCATTTAAAGGGAATATGGCACCTTTAACATTAGTTTTTAACTGAGATAGCCAGGTTGTCGAATGTAAGTACTAGTGGTGCCAGTTTCAGAAAATATTTGCGCGATGTCCGACCGATGTCCAAGACCATGGTCAGCTGTCCGTCCGAAATTATCCGAAAACCATTTTTTGCCCGAAATTTGTCCGAAAGCAGAAAAATGTTTGATATGGGATGTACGACATTCAGTGTATCATTCCCAATATATGCATACTGCATAAGTATAGGCATTTGTGTCGAATATCGCTACAGTTAGTTAAGATATCCGAAAGCCACAATCAGCATATATCCATTTATATACAGGACAATATTGACTGATTAAAAAGTAACTGGGTAAGTGACAAGGACGCAGGAACCGGGGGGGGCAGAGGGGGCAGCGCCCCCCCCAAATTTTTTTTCGCGGGGGCGTCGCCCCCCCCCCCCAACTTTTCTGAGTGATTCGATTCTTCCGGTTAACAGTTTTCTGATTCAATAAATCGTTGAAAGTAATCACATCAATGTGAAGATAAAAGTAGTGGTACTTGTTTCATTATACAAATGCCTTGAAATTTATAGGCTGGGATCGTAGTTATGGATGCTTTCCAGTCGAATGTGAGGCTGTTTAAGCCATTTAAAAGATTGGATAAGCTGAATTGGTGAAAACTCAGAAAATTGGGTTAGGATATTACCAGCACCGTAGACGTCAACACATTAATTCCAAACTATCTAAATTCTAAACTCATATGGAAACTTTAATGACATCAGCAATTTTAGAGTTTTACACTTCGTGATTACAGGTACATTGCAGTGACATGCTGTTGTTGCCACCTATGCATATTGTTCTCGATTTTTTTAGACATCTTCACAAACAAATTGTGTCAATGTGAACAAAAAAAGCACAGTTGAATTTGTGTTTAAACTCGAAGTTTTACAAATCTGATCAAGCCATTTAACTAAAATATATTTCCTTTCGTTTTGCACGTTTCTGCTGGCCACGACTTGAACATTCGACTTTTCCAGCGATTGTATATCATTATTATTTTTTTAACGAGATATTTCACGAATTATACAAATGTGTTTCCATAAATTTTGAGTAATAGCGACCTAAAATCTGTAAACCTAAGACATAAAATTTAAAGGGAGCATTATAGTGGGTGTCCCCTCTTACAGGAATTCAAAGGGGCACGTGCCCCGTGCCTCCCAACCGTTCCGTCCATATGATTTTGAGATACGCAAGGTAGCAGCCCAATTCCTTCTTTGATTCAGTTATCATTGGCCATTCCTGAAGACCCAGGTGCATGGAGTTTATGTGACCTCTACAGGTCAGTCGAGGTCAGCGCGAGTCAAACCAAACAATGTTTGTCATTAAACTCCGATAAAATCTATTAAATAACCCGCGCCGGGCCGGGGTGTTTAGACACCCCCCCTCAGTTTTCCTGATATCGGGAAAACGCGGCGCGTAAAGCGCCCCAAATTCAGTACCTGTTCGATCAATCTTTTGTCCAGCTTGCAAAAAAGTTGTTGACAATATTTCATGTCAGTTCAGGCACGAGGCTAGGTCAAGTGACCCAACCTCCGAAAAAGTTATGTGGTTCCACCAAAAGCCAACCAGGTTTTCAGCGGATTGAGTTTCGTACTACAGGGTTTGCATAAGAGCCAGACTATTCTAAAGTTTGTTTGTCTCGGATTTTCGAATCGGTGACTAAGGTCAGGTCAATTCCTGACCTCCCATATAAGTGAATGGGAAAAATAAACAGAGCGTTCTTTTCTGAAAGTATGCATTGGATTCAGCTGAGTATTTCAGAATCATGTTGTTTTAGCTCATTCTGAGATGACCTTAGGTGCGATTGTTCTAAAAAGATCTCTACAAGGTCAGTCTGAGGTCATCTGAGTCATCAGCAATATTGGCTAATAACTGCTATATAGATGAACATAGAACGTAGCGATTACACCCACTGTATCTTGTATCGTCTGTCCGCGTCGCCCCATATGCAACATGACCTATCTGGGTCACCAAATGACCTTGAGCCTGAGGTCAAATTTTGAAGTTACTTACGAGGTATTCATGTATATGTTTCAAAGCATCTTGACGAGAGGAACACGATACTGATTGAATTGGGTTATGTTGTCATCTAGATAAAAAGCTATTCAGGAAAACAATTTTACCAAAAACTGCAATTTGACATTTCGATGACCTCTGGATCCCAACTTATTGAACCTGAGATGAACTCGGTGGAGACATACATTGCGATTGAAAATATTAATATATCTATCTAATTGCTTCTTTACCTGATTACTTCCTAGCTATCAGAGTTTCCAGATATTTGGGGATATCTGGAGATATGTCGCTAAATCTGGAAAATTTGAGGAAAATTTGAACCTTTGATGACCTTTGGGACTCTAATATGACCTGAGCAAAATTTTTAACGAAATAGTTTCCAAATCCCTTTTGACGAGCTCTCGAACGGTATTTTGGTTTATGTCTAGGCTCCATAGAGCGAGTAGAAGGGGTGTCTAACCCCCCGGCCCGGGAAGGTGGCGCCGAGCACCGGCCCGGCGCTGGGATAAGTTGAAACCAGTCACCAGATGCGTATACAAGGCAGAACAATCGGGTACATGGGAGACGTTGACTCGGACGAACACGTCTCTTAAATTGCAACATACCCTATTGGGTACCACGTAGACCCTTGACATAGAGCAAAATTTATAAGTTAAGCCTAACCTGTCATCAGTGAATACGATTTAAAGCGCCTTTGAGCCCGTCCCACACCATGCGCTCAAAACTATAGCCTTATCTTTATTAGGTAAAAAGATACTAGTGAAAAAACTGATTGACAAAAATAACACTTTGACCTTGATGGTCTCAGAGCCCTAAACTGAATTGACCTGAAAAAAATTGGAGGACACGTTGGCGATTGCATTTTCTAGGCATATTCAAATCGCTCTTCCGGTTTCCTAGAGCTCATCAATATTCGCGAGATATTTGGATGATTCTGGAGCAACAGCCTGAAAGTGGGAAAATCGACCTGTTGATGACCTCTGGACTGACCTGAATATTTGAAATGTTATACGAAATGGACACGCAATAGTTTCCAAATACTGTTCAACGAGCTTTGACATGGTGTTCCCTCCCCCGGCACGGGCGCTGTAGCGGCGAGCCCCGTCACGGCGGCGGGTGTTGTAAACGATAAGCATACAAAAAAAATCGGTACCTTTTGATTCTGTATCCGACACCTTGCCAAGTATCATTCTTAGTCTTGTGATAAAATATCAGGCTAAGGACTCAATGATGGATGATCATAAATCGGTGCAAAGTCATCCGAGGTCACGTGAGATCAAACTGCTGGTTACGGTCATTAGGCGGTGTACTACATGTTTATTGTTTATTGTTTGCGTCTAGGGCGTAACAAGTTAAAACGATTTTAATTTCAAATAACTCAAAGTGTAAAGCAAAAACGCAAATGCATTTTATATCCACGGAAGGTAATACCGTCGAAAGTGCTCGATTTTGGTCTTTGGAAGGCCATAATTGTCAGTCAGTTTTAATGGTATCAACTTCAAATTATGCACACGTCAAATATCGTAAAGTTTCGTCATATTTTGCTATCTGACATGTTTCTATAATATAAATTCATGTTTAAGCATGTGAGAATTTCGGAAAATATGAAAAATCCGAAAATTGATAATTTTTCATCATAAATTTCACCAAGATCCAGTACAGCCAAGATATATGCGAGTCTATTGTTCAGTCAAATTAAGGTATCACCAATACTGGTAGTGGACGATGTTAGTGGGTGAAATAGGTAATACCTACAACCCAAAAAATGGACTAGTATTCAAGAGTCGGGCAGAATGTCTGAATTGAGCAGGATTTCCGCGAGTACTCGTTGGCAGGCTAAAATCCTGCCCCCCCCAACTTGAACATACTTCCTGCGTCCCTGGCCTGGTAAGTGATTTTCATGACAAGCCATCCTTAGGCATCGGATGTGCGAAAATCTCAAAAGAAATATGCTTTAGTCCGTCCGAAATTGAACTGATCTTTGGTCTTCTGACAAATTCGGATTTCCGAAAATGTTTGCACCGATTGGCACCACTAGAAAGTACTGTAAAACCTCCAAATCTGACATTTATCCTTCCAAAACGACGAAGTTGCTGAATTTCAACGCAAAAACCGTTGGGTATATTTGGTCATATTAAGAAGAAGAAAAAAAAGTTCACATACGTCATAAGTAGGTACTCCACTGGGGTGCGACTAGCCGTCTGTGTGGACAATGGCAAGACACTGCTGATGCAGATGATTCAAAACTTCAAGCGCTGGATAAGCGTATAGCCGGCCTTTACCGTAGGAACCCACGTCTGTCAAAGTAGCCGAGCATCAGATATCACACAGGCAGTGTGATATTTCGGGGTGTCTCGATTTGCTAACAAAAAAGGGCATACTGAACATCCTGAATGCGCTGATTACGAAAATTTGTCTCTAAAGGGTGGTATTTTTCGTAGTTTACAAGTTAAAGCTATTGTAACATTTTGGTTCCATCAACGTGGCGTCTCGATTTGCCCAAAATGTTGCATACAGAATGTCCTTGATGCGCTGATTACGAAAATATGCCTCCATAGGGTGGTATTTTTCGGCATTTACGAGTTACGGCCATTGTAACATCGCCATTGTGATATTCCGGGGTGTCTCGATTTCCCCAAAATGCTGCAATCAGAACCTCCATGATGCGCTGATAACGAAAATATTCCTCTATAGGGTGGTATTTTTCGTCATTTATGAGTTGCATGTATTGTAACATCGCCAGTGTGATATTCCGGCGTGTCTCGATTTGCCCCCCAAATTGTATACAGGACTTCCACGATGCGCTGATTACAAAAATATATGCCTCTATAAGGGTGGATATTTTTTGTTCGTTTATGAGTTACAGGCAATTGTAATCATTTCGCCTGGTGTGATCATTCCGGGGAGTCTGGATTTGCCAAAAAAATTGTATGCAGCCTGCAGGAACCTCCTTCGATGCACTGATTACGAAAAATATGCCTCTATATGGTGGCTATTTTTAGTTCGTTTACGAGTTACTAGCCATTGTAACATTGTCAGTGTGATATTCCGGGGACATCAAGGAGGCTCTGTATGCAAAATTTTGGGCAAATCAAGACACCACGTTGACCCTAACCAAAATATTACAATGGCTGTAACTTGTAAACGACGAAAAATAACACCCGTTAGAGGCATAGTTCCGTAATCATCGCATCCAGGAGGTAAAGAATTCAAATTTTTGGGCAAGTCGAGAAACCCCGGAATATTTCTCTGACGATGCTGCAATGACTGTAACTCGTAAGCAAATAAAAATACCATTCTATAGAGGCATATTTTCGTGATCAGCTTATTGAGGAGGTTCTGTATACAATTTTTTGGGCAGATCAAGAGTCAAGACACCCCGGAATATCACATTGACGATGTTATAATGGCTCTAACTCGTAAACAAAGAAAAATACCACTCTATAGAGGCATATTTTCGTAATCAGTGCATCGAGGAGGACCTGCGATTTTTTTTTTTGCAAATCGAGACACCTCGGAATATCACACTGGCTATGTTACAATGCCTGTAACTCATAAACG
This sequence comes from Semibalanus balanoides, assembly GCA_014673585.1. Taxonomy (NCBI): domain Eukaryota; kingdom Metazoa; phylum Arthropoda; class Thecostraca; order Balanomorpha; family Balanidae; genus Semibalanus; species Semibalanus balanoides. The sequence goes on along the minus strand of VOPJ01012309.1, from coordinate 538,168 downwards.
ACGAAAAATACCACCATATATAATAATATTTTCGTCATCAGCGCATCATGGAGGTTCTGAATGCAAAATTTTGGGCAAATTGAGACACCCCGTTGATCCCCCACCAAAATGTTACAATGGCTGTAACTTGTAAACGACGAAAAATACCACCCTGTAGAGGCATATTTTCGTAATCAGCGCATTCAGGATGCTCAGTATGCAATTTTTTTGGCAAATCGAGACACCCCGAAATATCCCACTGCCAGTATGATATCTGATGCTGCTAGTTTGACAGACGTGGGTACCTACTAGAGATGCAGAAAATGTTAAATTATTGGTCACGGCCCCGGTCACGGCAGCTTACCTAGCTCAGAGGTCCCGGCGTCCCGGCAGCCAGGTCAAATTGAGTCCCAGCTAGGTCACGGCAATAAAATTGTCAACACATGACATAGTTTGTAGTTATTAAATATGTATCCCAAAAATTGACAACTAGAACATTGCTAGAACATAAACAGAACAAAACTTACAATAGGTACCTGGATGACTAAGGTGGACTAAATGTAGAAAGTGGGATGACGATGATTGGTGTTTAAGGGCGCTCGGACAGCAAATGTCACATGGCGCCCATAACGAGGGACGAGGGTCACATGGCGTCTTAGGAAGTAGGAAAAGCGCATATAGGTATGTATTACCTTATTTTTCAGCAGCAGGAAGAAGAATCAAAGTATAAAGTATCAAACATAGAATGGAATGTTTAACGGGCTGGTAAATATTTACAATCAAAGAAGATGGTAGCAGATTGAGGCAAGACGGAAACCAGGTAACCCCGGAAGAGGTCCGTCCGCCCTCATTGTCGCGGCAACGCGCTTCGTGCCAAGCTGGAGAACTGCCGGCGCAGCGCCAGCTGAAGGTCAGGAGTTTTCAACTCGCAGCGATCAACTTTGACGCTCAGACGTACTCAAATTGGATCGACTGGACCACAGAGAGCGTCACCCAGCTCTCTCTGCTGCAATACCTGAGCGACGCCGAGCTCCAGGCCATCGTGGAGGTGCCACTGGCAGTGCCGCCGTATCTGGTCCATACCCAGGCGGTGAAGAGGGCGGTGTGCACCGTAACAGAGGCTTGCACCACGGTGGTGGGCGAAGAGGCGCGGCACGGCTTCATCACAGCCCGGCTCAAACATCGCAGTCTCCAGCCCGTATTCAACTCTAAACAGGATCTGCGTGTTTAAAGGCACACTCCGGTGGCCTCGACGTGCTGTATGCGCGCCGCTTCTGGACGGACCGCACCACCGGCCAGCTCTGGACGGCCGACAGCGAGACTCGCGTGTTAACACGGTCTTCACACGTTGGTTAGCAGTGCTATATATCATATAGCTGTGTTTGCTGTTAACTTGCTCAGATCAGACGGACGGACGGACGGACGGAGTGCTCTGTTAACACGCGCACTGGAGAGGGGTATGCCACTAACACGCACTGGAGAGGGGGGGCACTTTAATGCCCCCTCGTGAGATCTTCAGAAAAGTATGATAGCTAGAAACGTTTTAAACTTACGGGTGGTAGGGCTGTGATGATCTACATTCTCTAAAATTTTGGTGACCTTACGTAAATACTATAAAGGTCAAACGAGGTCATGAAGGTCAAATCGGGGCAAATGGTCACCTTTTTGAGGATTTGACCTTCGTGACGTCACAGGTCAACTGCAATGTTTCTTAAGTTCCGTTTGGGATGAGATTGAACACTGGCTACGCGAAATGGCGTTTTTTAAATCGTCCCGATCTGACTGTTTGTTCCCGAAGATATCGCTTCGCCGACTCTCCGATCTGGGCCTGCATTTTGGAATTCAAATCCATATAACTCAAAAATTTGCCGACCGATTTCGATTTTTCTTAGGTCAAACGATCCGCTATTGTGTTGCCGTAAATGTCGCTCAAACATTACCGCCCTGCGCCGCTTCGTTTTTTTTTTTTAATATTCACGAAAAACATGTGGGGGGGCACAAAAGTGCCCCCACCCTCCAGTGCGCGTGTTAACACGTTATCTGTGTTATAGTCATTTTATATGTATGCAAATGTGAGGACTTACGATTGCAGGGGCGTCGCCGACGGGGGGGTCGGGGGGTTGCGACCCCCCCACTTTTGAAAACCCGGGGGGGGGTCGACCCCCCAACACAACAGGACACACACTTTTAAGGCGGAATCGAACTTCCCACGCCACGCACTTGTTTATGGCGAAGCCTGATTCCATGTTATCAATGTAGGTTTTTTCCTATTAAAATAAAATATTAAATATGAGAATACGACGTGGAAAACGGGCTCAGTCAGGCTACAGATTACAATTTTTTTTTTTCGTTTTTCCTCGAAGTTCGACACACCAGCTTGCTCCGAAAGGAAAATGAAGGAAACTATCATACGTAAATGTTCTATGCCGTAAAAGCACTAAATGCGATAAAATTGAGGGAGGCACTACGTTTGTGAAGTGCACAGTACACACGGTCATATCATATACATACATATTACATATACTTTACATTGGTAAAAGTCGTCAAAGCTTGCCGGTCCTATGAATGATTTAAGAAATCATGGACATCTCATATCAGTAGAGCCGCTTCATGGACAAATTTTCAGCCCCCAACCTGTTTCCAGCAGGTTCAGCCAGACCAAAAACCGTTACAATCCAACATCTACTTGATGGGGCTCCCATCCTACACTCAAACCCTGTTTTGAGATTACACATAATGGTTCCTTCCGAGATACCCTCCATAGTCTCAGGCGATCACTTTGCGCACTTTCCGCGTTTGGAGACCATTTAGTTTCGTCTCGAGAACCAAAAAAGCATGAGCTAAAGACAATAAATGGTCTGCAGAGACAGTAAAGTCTCCGTGACTATCTAGGGAGAGAAAAAGTATGTCCCGACCAGGATGGAACCCGAAGGATATTTTTTGCAGTTCAGGCTGTTGAGACGAAAAATGGTCTCCTGAAAACGTAAATGGTCCTCTGAAAAAACCTAAATGGTCTCCTGAAACCGCAAATGGTCTCCTGAAAAAATAATGGGTCTTCCTTGAAACATAAATTGGTCTCCTGGTATGGAACTTATTCCATGAAGATTGCATACCATAGCAATGGCATGTGGCGCTGTAATATGTATTATTTATTCAAAATGATCACCAACATGCACATCCCACTAAAAGGTAAAGTCATGTGGTAAAACAAGCCTACACTGGAAAATACTCCACCGTTACCACCTTTAGTCTAACCACCCCTGTACCACCACAACGACACTCAGAGGTGCAAAAAGTGTCAAGATGGTCACGAACACAAACACAAAACGCAAAATTAGTCACAACTCTCAGCATTATGTATATCTCTTTCGAACATTTTTTTTTTTAAGATGACCCAGGTCCAGGGCCCAGGGGTGAAGTTTCCTATTCAGGGCCCAATCTCATCAAGAGCCCAATCTCAGCAAATGCCGTGAATTGGTAAATACGGCATATTGGTGCACCGGCCTGCAAAACTTTCCGCGACCCGNGAAGAGCCGTTTATTTGGGTACCCATGTCACACTTATGCGTCCAAGACAAACATTGTGGCCAACATTCTACTTCATAATTAAAAACAAAATCATGCAATGGCTAAAACACACACACACTTCTAAGGGCAAAGTTTATCCTGCGATGCAATGTTAGACTCATGACTTACCGTTTGGCGCCGATGGTGGTCGCCAGCGGTGCTGACAGAGACAATGTTCGCCGCTCCTCGTAGTCCAATTCACAGAGAATGTGCCCATCGTGGAGGAAGTACCGGTCGCCAACGCAAAACCTGTCGACACATATTTAACGTATACATGATACACAAATTAACTTGCGAGACTCAAATATTAGTAGACGAAACATATGCGTTACAATTACAGAAGTTACACGTTACAATTATACGTCATGCTAGCCGTTTTCACGATTGCTTATTTTGCGCGAAATGTTTAAACATTTTCAAATGTTTTAAAATGTTTCAGTAGTAGCCGTCTTCACGATGGACTTATTTTCGAAAAATGTTTTACCCCTTGCCCTATTATACGGTCCCGTAGAGCGAGGGTTAAAGCACTTGTTCGCAAATAAGTCCATCGTGAAAGCGGCTACTGCTTAAACACTTAAAATTGTAATATGTTTTGAAACATTTCGCGCAAAATAATCCATCGTGAAAACGGCTATTTTAAACGTTTAAAACACAGCTAGGTAAGAAGTCATAAGTGTAGCAATCCACGATAGATCGACCGGGCATAACACCACCATATAATATGTTTGGCTTTCATTAGGTCTAGGTGGTTGTCATAGGCTGGGAGCCAACTGTGCCAACGAAACAATTCTCCGAGCAGCGGTTTTCAAGATATAGCCTCGGGCACTTTTCGGAGGTCACCCAGGCTCAGAAGGCCTACATTTGGCGGCTCGTAGTTCACAAGCTATCATAGTCACGACATCAAACATGCTATTGAATAAACTGGCACTGAACCGAGGAACATTTGTACAATCTTGGATTTTTGCTTTGTCACGTGACCTCTTGACCTATTGTTATGAGTGACCAGGATAATTCCTCAATTGAACGTCGAATTTCCGTTTGAAGACGATTCGAGCCTCGTCAATGATCTTTCAGATATTAACAAGTGGCTTTCGGCCTCTAAATAGGATTCGTAGGCCTCCCAATATGATAGATCACTGTAGATCGACCAAATAGATCGACAAATAACAAACACAAAATAAATAAAAATCTTCCTTGCCTACGATAACTCTCTAGACTAAATCATTTTGTTATCCACAATCATTCATACTAGCAGGCTAAAAAACATATAAGGGCCGAATGTCATTTTGTATTTGTATTTCTGATAGAACATTCATCAGGCTTGAACCGCCTTCCAACTGAAATTCGACTTTCAATTGAGGAATTGTCGCCGTCACTTATCAAAAAAGGTCAAGTGGTCACGTGACCAAAATAATGATAAAAAGAGATTGCGCAAATGTTCCTCAGTTCAATGCAAGTTTCTTCAATACTATGTTTGATGTCGTAACTATGATGGTTTGTGAATTGCGAACTACGAGCGGCCAAATGTAGGTCTGCTGAGTGACCTCCGAAAAGTATCCGAAGCTATATCTTGAAAACGGCTGCTCGGATAATTTTTCGTTGGCGCAGCATGGCTTTCCCGCTTATGATAACCACCTAGACCAAAATACAGACCAAAATAAAATATGTGGTATTTTTTCTGGTCGATCTATCGTGGAATGTCGTACTGACTTTCAAAATGGATTCCGATGGGGCTTATCGTGAAATAACAGCCCCCTCCCCTGTAATACACCCTCAAGCAGCCCATCCAGCGCTTACCTTTGGCTGCATCGCCGGCAGCAAAAGCACTCCAGGTGGTAGACAGTGTTCCCTGGCGCGCATCAGCCATCCTTCAACAGGCAGGGATCGGCTTACTGCAGGCAGCGCAGTGGCCGCTGCTTCCAAACAGCCTGACAAAACAGTGCAGAGGGAAGTGTTTCAGAAGGATGGGTGGCGTGAGTGAAGAAGTGGGTCGTATATAGTAACGGAAACATATATCAGTTGTGCATGGAAAATGGCACGGAGATTATTCTGTATACATATGCACCGGAGTCCCATATACACACACGTCACACAGTACGGCACAGGGATGCAGGAATGTCATGAAAAAATAGGAAGGGGGGAGCAGTGCAACTTTGGATTTAATCTTGGAAAAAAACATCCCTATTGTTAGGTCTCTTCTCGTCTTTGCAAACCTTGTTTGCCTTACAAAATACCCACCAAGCAAAAAATAAATAATTTAGCAAAAAATGTAAATAAGTGAGCCATGCCCCCCCCCCCTACCTGCCGTTCCTGTGCATACAGTACGGCATGGGTACGGTGATTCGTTAGTTATCGTATATGAGATAACTGAGTTTCTGGCCAGTGTTCGGCGTAGGCAGCGACCCAGCGCAGCGCGGTGGTTTTGGAGGCTGAGAGCCGAGAGGGTGGGGAGAGGGGAAGAGTCAAATATATAGTCAAAGTCAAAATATATGGCATTGCCTGACCTTAAGCAGCCCAGTGCCCACTCAGTTATAAATCACTAACCAGGAAGATACCACTTGAGACTATTTGCTTTCTACAGTGAAAATGCAGCACACAGCAGGCGACAATGCCTTCCATCTTAATCGGCACTACTCAATTAGCGTGCTTACTTAAGAAAGAAGACTAATTATTCCACAACGATTGTACGAAAAGTTTAATCCTGACATAATGGTGCTTTGATGTAATCTACCATAGCAAAACCACTAATGAAGTTCTAAATTATCTGGCTTGTTTCGCTTCAAGGAATGCATAAGTAATTGGCTTTCAAGGATCGATAACACTCTGATGGCGTATCTACTATAATTACGTTTCTTATTTGTTTTGGAAATTTGGCGCATATGAAGGCATTCAGTGAAAACATGAGACATTTTGTAAGTTGATATTACTTTTTAAATAGATACCTAGATACGAACATATCACCATTATCCTAACTGAAAAATACATATCCTAGCTATAATACTATTTCCAACATATTGACTCATGCCAAGACAAATATATTGTCGTTCATCACGTCTCTTACAATTACCGTTTTGTCCAAGCCTGCAAAGCCACACCGATCTATATCCCATTACCCACCCATGCCGAGAGCGTAGGAACTAGGAGCTGCCCCCCCCCTCCCGCCCCTACCCGTCCCTATATCCCGTCCCTGCCCTACGCTGGCTGGCTGCAGCGGGCCGATTTCATGTCTGTGCAGCGGCCCACACGGCACGCGTTTCCGGACCCGACTCCACTAACGAGGGCTTACTGCGGGGCGGCGGCCGGGCCGGCACACAGCGGCCTCAACCCAATTAGCAGCTGCTCAGCGGCCGGGCCGAGCTCGGCGAGCGAGCGGCGAGAGTCCGCCAACTGCCCGGACCGAGACCGACCAGACCCCGCTGCCAGCCATCGGTACTGCTCGCGGACGATGCATGACGGCACCGCGGCGGTCGTGTTATGCTTATTTCGACGCTGTACCGCACTATTTCATTGTCTAATATGCGCCTTCGTGGCTCAGATTGCTCCATAATGTTTACAGATGTCTGTTGTCTGTGATGTCTGTGTGTCGTGTGTGTCTGTGTGTCTGTGTTTGTTCTGTGGTACTTTGTGTGTCCTGTGTGTATGTGTGTCTGTGTGTCTGTGTGTGTGTGAGGTGTGTGTTGCTGTTGTTGTTGTGTGTGTGTGTGTTGTGGTGTGTGGTGTGTGTGTGTGTGTGTGTGTGTGTGTGTGTGTGTGTGTGTGTGTGTGTGTGTGTGTGTGTCGAAATGTTTACAGATGTGTGAGTGGGTGTGTCATAAAGTTTACAGATTGTGTATGTGCTTGTCTTTCGCTTTAATTTGTCAAGAAAAGCTGTTTTCTTCGCCGATGTTGGCATGTTCTTATTGGCATGAAATGTATTGCATTTACACCTTTCGTGATGTAATCGTTCACTTTCGTTGATTTAGTGGCACAATCATGCACTCTAGCTTGCTTGCCTCTACTATTTCGCACCTTTAGGTTACAGTGAAAAATGTTTGTAAATAAAGCAACGCTGTGGTGTATGTGACAAAAACGCTAAGTTATTTGAACGTTGTTAGATCGACAAATCAATTGCCTAATATGACGTACATCTTGCTTGGGTTCCATTAGCTTGTCTTAATGGTGCCGTAATGGCACAAACGTTTCGATTGGTTTAATTCCTAGCCATCCCCTCCTCTCGTTTCTCTTTCAAATTGAATCCCCCATAACCATCGCATTAAAATTCGATTGCCTGAGCGACCGAGCCGACTGCCATCTCCTCGGAATTGGCTCTCTTGGCTGGTGTCAGTCGTGACTGGAGTTAGCAGAGTGACGAGTACGGGGCGGGTCACAGCAGACGACAGACAGGGTGTTTGACGGCGGCCACTGGCTCCCGGTCAGCCGCCGCTTCATCCTGGCACGTTCAATTTACTCCGATGACTTTGAGGGGATAGGACGGAATTTAATTTCGAGAACAATGCGTCCTGTCGGCGCCTTACATGATTGGCCGGGCGGATCGCAGCGGGAAGTTGGAATTGATGGCCTCCGCTCGCCGAGTTTGAGGGCGATCGGATGGTTAGTTGACGGGCGAGCGTGGGATATTGCAGCCTATTTGCTTTGCGAACGGTGCGTTGTCAATGTAAGCGTTTTAAACTATGACCATGGGGCTTGGTCGCCTGCAGCCATGATCGGATGTTCAATGTTCATGTGATAAATTGAAAGACTTGAATGAGAACGTCCGAGCGATGGTCAATAATCACAAGCACGCTCATCCAGAAGATAAATGTACACTGGGAATACCCAGCATTCACAGACACTATAAAACAACGTAAACAAAACTATTCTTCGCAGTGTTGGAGTTACTTGACAGCCCGATGTAGATGTAGTTTATAGTATGAATTAAAAGCAAGTTAGTGCCGGCAGCGTCATCATATTTTGGTTACCTTGACCACCAGCGTTTAAACTGCGTAACAGTAACATGTACAGTCGGTCTATTATGTATGTTCCCTTTCTTAGTTTCTAAAACTCATCTAATTCCACTTCTGTATACATGAAGGACTGATACAAGGGAACATGTGGTACCTGCCCAGGTAGGTATACCACATGCTCTCTTAAATCAATCCTTCATGTACACAAAAGTGAAATTAGATGAGTTTTAGAAACTAAAAATGGGAACATACATAATAGACCGACTGTACATCTGCTCAACTGCGTAACTGTGTAACTCTGTCCTAACCGAATCCGATCGAACCAAACTAAGCCCAACCTAGCATGTCCTGACCAGACTTATTCCAGCCACATCTGCATCTGATCTGACCTGATTTGACCCAATCTGACCTGACCCGACTTGACCGGACCTCACCCAACTTCACACGACCTCACCCAGTCCGTCCTGACCTGAGGTAATCACGCCGGCAGAGGATAAGGTCGGCCTTCTCGTACAGCGACGACCCGACCTCGCCCAGACGGCAGGCGCAGGCGCCGCAGCGCAGACACCCCTCGTGCCAGTACTTGCTGACGGCTCTCAGCAGGAAGCGGTCGGTGATGAGGGCGCCGCATCCGGCACAATGGCGCGAGGAGGAGGGCGAAGAGGCCTCTCCTGCGCCGGTGGTCACCTCCGACCGCCGACAGTCTGAGGGAGACACAACAATGCAGGGTCAAACGACGGCAGTCTGAGGGGGACACAACACTGCAGGGTCAAACGACGGCAGTCTGAGGGGGACACAACACTGCAGGGTCAATACGACGCGTCAGTCTGATGGGGACACAACACATGCAGGGGCGAAACGACGGCAGTCCTGAGGTGACACAAACCAATCTCAGGCGCAAACGACGGCAGTCTGAGGCAGACAACACTGCAGGATCAGACGACTGCAGTCTGAGGCAAAGCAGCACTAGGGGCGACGGAGGACAGAACACCAGGCCTGGTTGTCACACCATGACCCTGGAGAAAATCAAAACCGCGTCGTTTCTTGGCTTAAACGTTGCATTCCAAACCGTAATCAAATAGGTACGCCCGATATTTATTATATCTGTATACCCGCACATAACGGACAGGTGGTCTGGGGCCTGCAGCTCGGTGCCAGTCACCCCAATGAAAATGCTGTGCCGGGAAACACAACTTATAGCGGTGCAGTTAGGAGATCTGCTACGGACAAAAAATACGATAACCAGAGACTGCAACGTGGTGCTAAGCACATAAACTAACTTAAGTGGTAGATTGTACCGCACGCCACAAAAGCCTGCGGTACAGTCTACCTACCTATTTCTGAGGGGCCGTAGATGCAAACAAATCTGCTCAACGGCAAACATTCTTCGAAAAGACATCGTAGTCCGGCTACCGATAAGCCCCAAAGCCAGTGATCCGTAAAGTTCCAAGCCCAGCGAACCACACAGTGCAACAACGTAAAACAGGCATGGTTGTCACACAATGACCGCTTGAGAACATCAAAACCGCGTCGTTAATCGACTTAAACGTTGCATTCTAGACCACAATCGAATAGGTACGCCCGATATTGATTATATCTGTATATCTGTATACCCGCACTTGATCATGAGTTTACAGCGCTATTTGACAGGAACATATTAGTCTTTGTGTCGGACTTAATAGGTATCTGGTATAGGCTACCTTAATAGGTAACCTTATATCTGTTTTCGCACTGTTTTGAGAAAAATTGGAGACATTGTAATCATGATAAGTAGCATTATTATCATAATGTCAAAAAATATTTTAAAGCCAAAGTTGAATTAGATCCTAATTGACTAATTTTATTTTCCAAAGTCCTTCCTTGCCTTTAGCCTTTACAAATATTTTTCGGCATTATGAGAATTAAGGTTATTTATTATCATCATCACAAAGTATATACCCTTTTCAACTTCAAATTAAATAAGCCAAGTTCAAATTAAAACAAGTCAAGTCAAATTAAAAGAACTCAATTTCAATTAAAAAAAATCGAGTTTAAGTTAAAACAAGTCAATTTCAAGTTAACATAGACAAATTAAAATTAAAAAGTTAAGTTTAAATTAAAATGTCATCAAAGCGTGGTAAATTGACAGAGACGATAATATTGATGCTGATTCGCATATAATTTGTTTTTCGGCTCTATCGGTGTTATAAATTGGAGATGCTTAGAGCAGTGTGAACACTACCTCATGTGCATGACTTAGGAAACGTCGGTGTATATAGCAGAAAAATGGACTGTAGTCAGATGCTCTACACGAAACGACCTCTGCTTTGTCTGCCGGACAGTATATGTATATTTTTGCATATGCATATGTTGAACGATCTGGACTGTCATATTTCACCACAAATCATCAAACAAAATGTAAAACTACAAAAAAATGAACACCTTCGTATTGTTTATGTCTGTCCAGTCAACAAACGGACTAATGTCCACAAACTCGAACGTGGGTCAATGCAAGGAAATTGAATTGTCGACATCTATAGAGGTATACTTTAATGTAGGTACCTGAGCACTGAGCAGTCAGATCATACTCATATACGCAAACATACATACACTGCCCGGAGATAAAGCAGAGGTAGTTTCGTGCGACGCGTTATGTGGCCTTCCGTTCATAAACACTGCTACATGACTCGTTCCAAGTCATCCCATAAGTATCTCACATTGCCCTAAGCATCTCCTATGAAATAGCACCGATTGAGTCGAAATGGCAAATACTATGCGCATCAGCATCGATGTTATCGTATCTGTCCATTAACCCGCGAGTCACTGGGGGGGGGCTTTTTTAGCCCCCCCTGAGGAATATCTAAAATATCTAACGAAGCGATGCAGCTATCAACGCCAAACTTCTAGTACCTGACCGGGCATCTTTTTCACACCATTTGTTTATTTTATTTTTAATTTCGTCAGATTTTTTTTAGATAAAGCTAAGTTAGTGACGTCACTACACACGATTTTGACACCAAAATCAGGTAACTTTAAGATAGGACTGTACGAATGTCATGTAACAGACAAAATGAAATCCTAAAAAGGAGAAGATAGAAAATGTCAAGGGTACAAAATATGGCTATCTCAGATTTTGAAAAGTGGATTTTTGACCCCAAAATTTCTTTCAAAAATTTACTTTTTTGAAAAAATGACCAACAAAATTCAAACTTTTTTAAGATTATTAATAAACGGGAAATAATATGTAAAAGAACTATACATATTTAACAACCATTACCAAATTTCAGAATGATATCTGTATTCGACTGAGTGATGACATCTAAGGTATGGGTAACTCGCGACGTCAAATTTTGAAATTTCATTTGTCCTTTTTTGACCAGATACAAATAAAGAGCAGATCTGTATTTCTGAAACAAAACCGGTCTAGCAAAATGTATTGAATTACTGTATTAATCAATTTCAAATTTTGACGTTTTGTGACATGACTTTGACCTTTACTTCACCTTTCATTCACGTACCTTAAATCAGATGGTAAAATGAGTATCAATTTCGTGTCCTACACGTAAAATAGTATGTACAACTTGTGTTGCATGACTTTCGTATAATTTTTTGGCATAGTGACCTTGTGTGACCTGACCTTGACCTTGACATTTTGCCAAAAATCCCCGATTACCTTATTCTGGATGTTTGTCATACATTTTAGAGCAATCTAGGTGATCTTGGTTGCAACCAATTGCTTTGAATGGAAAATATGGTCTATTAATTTTTGTCTGTAAATTTTGACCTTTGACCTGACCTGTGACGTCAAAAATGACCTCTAGGGTAACACAAAATGTTTTACGTCGATGAATTTTCCTGGGCTATCGATTGCCGTTTGGTTCAGCTCGATCGTCCGATTGGTTCCGAAGATACAAGGGGGCTAACCCCCCCCCCCCCTCCAGTGACTCGTGTTACAGAAATACCCCAGTGACTGCCGGGTTAACCACGCTTTGATGACATTTTAATGTGAATTTAACGTATTTTGATTTGAACTTGACTTGTTTTAATTTGAATTTGACTTTCTTTTAATTTGAATTTGACTTATTTTAATTTGAACTCGACTTCTTTTCATTTGAGCTTGACTTATTCCAATTTGAAGTTAAAAAAGTTTACACCAATGTCACTTCATCATTCAATGCACCAACTCCAGGGAGTTGCAAGTAAATGTTGGTAGCAGGACCTTATATAGAATGCCAGCGAGGAACCAGCTGTGTCTTGGCAAGGCTGAAGGAATGGGTATCTGTGACAGACTCAGGGAAGGGGGGGGACGTGTCGCGTTCCCATGTGTTTTTATCACTTTAAACATTATGTTTATGTACGTTGCATGGAAGAATTGACTACTTTAGAATGCCCCCCCCCCCTTAACTTTTGGAATGTGGCGGAGCTCTTGAACAGACAGAACACCGGGGTAAAATGCTGGTCGTCTGCGGCAGACAGGTCGGTGACAGTGGTTCAACAATAGCTGATTATTGTAGAAGTTGTGGATCCCCTTAAAGCCGCCATTGGTTTACGAATACTTCTTACACTTATCCTATGGTGCCTCATAATGAAAAGTGGAACGCTAGTGGAATACATATAATATTTATTAATACAACGTAATAGGGTCTGTCCTGGACATGGAAGCCGTTGCCAGGATATATCCACTTTTTCACTAATTATCGGTGCCAAATGGCAGGGAAATTGTGAAACTAGAACGGTTTTCACATAGTCGTCTTGGGATGGAAGCAACAGGAATGCGAAGTGCACGAATAATACAAATTATGAAATAGCAGCGATCGTTTAGTAGCCTCTAACTAACGACGCTGCTATTTTCATAATTGTTATTATTCGATGCACTTCGCATTTCCTGTGCTTCCATCCCAAGACGGACTATGGTGAAAAACCGTTTCTGTTTCACAATTTTCCCTGCCATTTTGGCACCGGATAATTAGTTGAAAAAGTGGATATATTCCTGGCAACGGCTTCCATGTCCAGGACAGACCCTATTACGTTGTATTAATAAATATTATATGTATTCCACTAGCGTTCCACTTTTCATATTATTATTTTTCGTATTTAGAAAACAGCCAAGGAGGAGGAGGGCGCACACTGGCGGATCCAGATTGTGTCCGTGTGTGGGGCATTTCTTTGTTGCCAAAAAAGTAACACATTTTTTGTTCCGAGAAATTAGGCCGGTCACCGAATTTTGGTGTTCGAGCTTAAACACTGCTCTTTTTTGGTGTGGAAAAAATCACTTCAGAAGAAAACAAATGTGAAAAAATGAACAACTTTTGTTTTTCACAAAAAAACGACACACAAAAACGCGATATTCCGTAGCATACACACATAGAAATAATAACGTTTATCTCATACCAACTCGCAGGGGGGTCACCGATAGTTCTTGAGTGGGGTCTGCTAAATTGACGATATTTTGTATGCATGTATCCTGTATATGCGTGCCTCTACAACATTTTTAATGTGGATTTCCATGTTATAGTAGGTATTTAGTTATTTAGCGCCGCGCACGATTTTTTGGGATTTGTCTGATAAACCCATACAAATGGTGGTGGGTCTTGTAAAGGATAAGAGGTTAAAAATATTTTTCATTGAAATCAGCGGTACAACGAACCGAAGGTGATGACGATGGCTTCGTTACGGCGATAGTTACCAATGTGGTGCCGCGAAGCGGCGTGAAAATATGAATTTTAGGTAGTGAACAACTGCATTTTCATATTGGAGCCAGAACGTAATTGGAGCCAAGCCTCGGGTCCTCCTTTTTTGCACAGCTCGGTATGATGACAAATATTGAAATAAATGTAGTTTTTCATGTGGGTTTGCCTCGGGTAACAAGGCACGATGACCGGTGGCAGTCTAGTGTCTCACCGCGTATCTCAATGCTCAATAGTACATATCATAACAATAACTGTACCTATACATACGTACCAAACTGTAACAAACAACTGGTACTTATACCTAGTGAAAATGGTTTGAACCCAGCAGGACTGAGGCAGAAAGACTTTTCCGCACATAAATGATCCCTGAAGATCTGGAGGAGCCTAGTGGAAGATGACTTGTGGAGATGGTCCTGGTCTGGTCCCCACTATTAGCTCTTTGGTCCAGCAAGTTGGGCACTGCTGGAGCAGCTTCCGGGTGCACAGGGGCTCCGCCACGGGGGGATGTGTCCCCCAACATTTTTGGATTTGAACATTAGGCGCCTATGGGCGTTGCATGGAAAGAATGGACTTCAGAATACCTCTTTCCCCCCAACTTTCGGGAGGTNGAAGAATAGTTCGTCATGGGTCCACCAATACCCAGCCCAGCCCAGCCCAGCCCAATGAACACCAAGACCAAGGCCAAGACCTAGACGAACCTGCCAATGTTATAATGTAGAGGCCCATCACCGTTCTGGCCGATGCAGATTTATCATGTGATTACTTTCGCAAACTCGGTAATCATTATATTTAAAACCAAAATGATGTGATATTAATTGTGGAACTTGTGTTAGTTGTGTTAATTGTGGCAAGTCAAAACTTCAATTTTGCCATGCATAGGATGCATAACAACGTCATGCGCATGCATAGGATCCATAGCAACTATAGCAAAGGATAAGTAAAACTTTAACATAGGAAGCATAACAACTATTTTCAGATGTATTGCCTCACCATTCACCAAGCACTTGTCATTCAACATTGTCATCTTATATCTGACTTATATGATTTGTCATTATTTTGTATTTTTAATAATACACCTCTATTAGGTACTTACCATGCATTCTTGCTCTCAAATTATTGCCGAATATAAATGTTTCAACGCGTAATATTATATTAAAGTAACATATTTACCTGGTTAAACATATGGTTGCCTAAGTAAAATAAATAACGGCCTTAGCGACATAAATAAAAACTGACTTATCCATGTCCGCAAAAGCACGCAATGGAAGGGTTACAAATTCATACCCAACCCAGACAATCGTAAGAACTGAGTGAGCAGCCATGGGTCGTCACCCGATCCGTGGTGCACCATGGATCGGGTGCACTCTGCTAACGCTGCTCACAAAGGCCGAGGTCGAGTTTTACGGGGTCCAAATTGAACATATTTTGGTAATGTCGCCGCCGCCGCCGCCACCGCCATCAGACGCTCGAGATATCAATGTTAGCACTGATACAGATAGGACACGAGAATGTTCTAATGTTGCAATGAGCTGATTGGTGTTGGACCATCGGTCACATGGTCTGGGGCTCAATAAAATTGACTTGCATGTGCATGTTAATGATTGAACTTGGTGTAAAATGTCCGTGATATTTTGATAATTGAAAAGGGTGGGTGGGTGTGGTAAAAATTGGTAACAGGGATACCTGAAATGCTAATTGATGTAAGTGTAAACGCTAATCATGCATCGTTACATAGCTTTATTGGCATGTTATTTATTCGATTTTATATTATTGTTCCACTGCTGACCTACGATTATATGGTCAAAGCAAATGATGTAACGTTAGACGTAATAGTCGATGCAACGGCTTTATATACAACTATAACAAGTGCCGCTGCAGAGGAACAAATCACCAACATTAAACAAAAAATAGTCCTCATTAATTTGATAACTATCAGAGATAAATAATTAAGCCAAGCCAGGCACCTATGCAGCTAATAGCGCGCTGAAAGGCTGCCGCCACCTATTCCTAAAGTGATGACAGCCAAAAACTGCTCCACAAGGTACATATCTAATAACTCCGACCAATCTCAATAGTTTTTGGTCTACGAGATAGTCTGGTGATCTGGGGAGACACCCCCCCCTCCCCACCTGGTAGTATTGCAGTGTAGCGAAGCAAAATGCAGCTGATTGTTCTAAGATTTGGTTTCTACCAGTGGGTAAATGCTACAATGGTTAGGTCAGGTTTGAATAACTTTTTAAGTTTATCCAGCTTCCCCGCCTGACGGTTTTATTGTTACAAAGCGATGGTGAGGCAATCTGGTACTGATTATCTTCTGCTTCACAGTAGTCACATCATGCTTACCATCAGTACGTCAGAGACGGTCACTTGTAAAGTCTCTCATCTCGTTCAGATGTTCGTTGAAATAAGTCGTCTGATAATGAACTGACATTAATTGACCCCTGATGGGGCCGTCCCAGTTTCAATAATCCAGACAGAGCATATTGTGGCTTAAAACATGATAATCCTTATACCAGCTCGAACCGTATCAGTCGTTCTGAATTGGTGGCAGTAGAGACAGACGTCAGGGAGGGTCCAGATTGGCGGCGGTGTGAAAGGAGCGCTGCTCTGAACCTGGTGCCACTTCATGGTCACGTCACGCTCACGTGATGGAGCTCTGCTATCTGCTCTGAAAACGGAAACTGACTAGAGACCTGTCCTGTATGTGACGGGAACTTTCTCGAAGACAGCATGTGCAAAATGCAATGATATTAAAAACAAATTATAGCACGTCTAAGAATTGAGCACATTACAAAAAAAAATCGGCGAATTCTAACCGAAAATGATGAGTAAAACATTCAATTGTAGGTAAATATGCATGAGTAAGTATACGTTATGCAACATTTTGCTTGACCATGTCGTTTAGAAACGTTTGCTATCTAGTTGCATCATTACAAGTACGATGGTTACCACTATAAAAAGTATAATTACCAATTTGATTTTTACTCATGAATTGCGATACAATTGCATTTATTATTATAATTAAGGCGGCATAGTTAGCAATGAACGAGCGAACGTACAGACCATGCATGGTAAGCTAGGTCAGCATACGCATTCAATAAACTCATACACTGAGTGGCTTGTGAAAGTTTGGTGTCTGATAAATACCTAACGTCACACCAAATATGAACATACAATGGGTTCAGCCATCCCAGCCAGAGATATATAATACAGGTGTGCGCTTGTTGTGACATGTCGCTTGTCAATCATCTGTGTTTTGACAGGTCAGGTCGGTTGTATGCTAGTTGTGATGCAGAGGTGCCACTTCTATACCAACTTATCCACAAGATGCGGGTAGTTCTAGCTACTACCCACATGGGTAGTAGCTGGTAGAACAATCAATCATTTGGATGAAGCTAGTAGTTGTCGCCTGGGGGATAGTATAACTATTCTAAATTAAGAAAATGAGAAGCAGAATATTTGATATGGAAATTGGGATTTCTGAAGAAATATAGGCACCTCAGTCAGTGAACAGAGATCAACCCACAATCATAGGCGGCGGAACGGGGAGGGCACCGGGGCACCGTTCCCCCTTGAATCAGCAAAAGGGGCACACATATCAAAGTGCCCCCCTTAAATCTGGTATTTAACCCGCTTACTGCAGGGGGTTCGCACCGAACACGAACTGCAGGGGGGTGATTTTCGCCCCCCCCGTGAGATCTCCAAAACTACGCAACGTAGCGACAAGCGGAAAACGGCATTGGATAGTTCTAGGCAAGGTCTATCGAAAGTATTTCCGTCTTTTCTTGGATCAGGTCATAATTGAGGTCACCAGTGGTCACCAAAGGTCAGATTTTCCGGTTNAGGACATTCAGTGTATTTCGAAGATCGACTAAACTGCAATGTTGAACGTTGTTTATTTAGAGCAGTTTTTATCTTGTCAACGCTGTAAATTGGGTTTTACATTGTGTGCCGAAATTGATTAGCCCTTAGCAGACATGTGCTCTGATCCCAAAAATGGATCCCGGGATCTGATCCCATGGATCTGGATCTGGGATCATATGGGATCATAGATCCACCCTCTTAGTTGTGTCGAGAGATCCTATGGGATCATAGATCCACACACTAAATTTTGTGCGTGGATCCAGTCGGATCACATATCCAACATTGTATTTANTTGTATAGTGTCTTTGAATGTTGTCATGGGCCTATACGAATGTCGAGAACATTGTGCTGAGCGTTATTCTGCCCAATTCTCTTAAGTTTTCAGTAAAAACGAAAAAGTGTGACCTGTGTCGAGTGGGGCAGGTTCTGTCACCCAATCTGGGGCAGGTTCNCAGATTGGTCCAATTTGGAAAAGTTTGTTTTTCAACAAAAATCCAAACTTTTTTATAAGTGAGCTAAATTTTGGTTTGATGCCATTCAGATAATTGTATAGTGTCTTTGAATGCTGTCATGGGCCTATAGGAATGTCGAGAACATTGTGCTGAGCGTTATTCTGCCCCATTCTCCAAAGTTTTCAGTAAAAAACGAAAAAGTGTGACCTGTATCGAGTGAGGCAGGTTCTGTCACCCAATCTGGGGCAGGTTCTCTCACGGAATCTGTTCATGACTCCCAGTCGCATCGCTTATAAACATAAAAATGATTGCCTGTTGTTAACAGATATAGTACACCACTACATACGTTAAACGAATCGGGTGGTGCCGATGCAGTTCACGAGCGGCCAGAATTACGTTAACCTGCGGGGGCAGATTTGCCCCCCAGAGGATGCGTCGAGAAGCCGCTGGCTGATTTCGATGGGATGAACACCATTCGATTGCGTCGTGACATTTTTGTGTACCCCCGAAATTGCTTTGTTTGTTCAAAAAATGGGGGGCAAGGGGCAACACATTCGAAAATATTGGATGTTTTTGAAAGGTCATTGTAACCATGTCATTCTACCGATTGTAATGCAAAAAGCGTTTTTGAGCCTATAATGTCATGGTCTTGAATGTATGAAAGGGAAAAGTTCAAAAATAAAAATCATAGGCGTACTCAGGGACTCTGATTCGTGCATGGATAACCAAGAAAAACGCAAAAATGCAATGTTGGGATCGTATATAGCCGTCATTTTCTACACTTTTGATGATGGCGATGAATGAAACCCTCTCTCCCCCTGCAGAGACACCACAAATGACCGTTCAGTGATAACAGGTAGTGCCCCATCAATGACAGAATGTGCCCCATAGGTGACAGAACGTGCCCCGTATATAGGCCAGGTTCTGTCAAATGACTCATCGCCACATTATCGACACTGGTGTCGAAACAAACTGAGATACCACATGAACTCCCAAAAACGATTTGAAGCTATTGATGTTTGTAACAGTATTGGAAATTATCAATCACCAACTCTGAAAAGTGTGCTCTTAAGGGCCGATTAGCAAAAAAGTAACAGAACGTGCCCCGGTCTCCCCTACGTCAGAACGGTCACTGCAAGTCTCGTCAACTCGTCAGGATGTTCGTTGGAAATAAGTCGTCTGATAATGACACTGAAATTTTACCCCTCATGGGGCCGTTCCTTTGTTATAATTCATACAGAGCATATTGTGCTAAACAAGATATCCTTGTACCGGCTCGACCGTATCAGTCGTTCTGATTGGCGGCACTAGACACAGACGCCAGACAGAGGCCCATAGCGGCGGTGTGAGGAGCGCTGCTCTTGACCTGTGCACCATGGTCACGACGCGTTCACGTGATGAAGCTCTGCTCTGTAACGGAACCGACTAGAGACCTGTCCTGTATGTGACGGGAGCTTTCTCGAAGACAGCATGTGCAAAATGCATGATATTAAAACAAATTATAGCACGTCTAAGAATTGAGCACATTACACACAAAAAAATCAGCGAATGCTAACCGAAAATGATTGGTAAAACTTTCAATTGTAGGTAAGTATGCATGAGTAAGTAAACGTTATGCAACGTTTTGCTTGCCCAGGTCGTTTAGTAACGTTTGCTATCTAGTTGCGACATTACAAGTACGATGGTTACCTATAAAAGGTATATTTACGAATTTGATTTTTACTGATGAATTGTGATAAAACTGCATTTAATATTATAGTAAAGGCTCCATAGCTAACAATGAACGAGCGAGCGTACAGACCATGCATGGTTATATATTTCTGAACGATGCTGGGAAATGAATGTCAGTCGAGGTGTTTACAAATATTTGGCACGAGACCGAAGGTCGAGAGCCAAATCTTTTTTGACACCGAGACTGGCAGTCATGACCAGCAGAGTTCAGAAAGGTATTTCTCATACCATAGTCAAAATTTTATCCCCTAATTGAACGAGAGCCTTCATAGAGGTGCAGAATAAGAGTACAGAATATAATTTTTTCCACACTCTTATTCTGCACTGTTGAATAGGACATTTAACATGTAAAACCAAAAGAGAGGTATTAGAAATGTTAGGTCATCACACGCATTCAATAAATTCATACACTGAGTGGCCTGTGAAAGTTTGGTGTCTGATAAATCCCTAACGTCACACCAAATATGAACATACAATGGGTTGAGCCATCCCAGAGATATATAATAATGGTGTACACCTGTTGTGACATGTCGATTGTCAATCAGATGTGTTTTGACAGGTCAGGTAGGTTGTATGTTAGTTAGGATGCAGAGGTGCCAGTGCCACTTCTCTACCCACTTATCCACAAGATGCGGGTAGTTACTAGCTACTACCCACATAGATAGTAGCTGGTAGAACATGCAATCATTTGGATGAAGCTGGTAGTTGACGCCTGGGGGATAGTATAACTATTATCAATTGATAAAATGAGAAGCAGAATATTTGTTATGAAAATTGGGATGCCTGAAGAAATATAGGCACCTCAGTCAGTGAGCAGAGATCAGCCCACAATAGTTCAGCATTGAAACATTAGTTTGCAATGGCAGACATGATTATGGCACATTTAATTTGTGGGTATTTGCGTGTAGCTGGCAGCCCATATATGGTCATCCGAATAGTGGTTGGTAGTTGACGGAGATTAACGAGGCGGGGCGGGTAGCTATATATGCCTGAAAAGAATGGCTTCGTTTGACTGTTAGTTGTGTTGTGACGGGTCGGTTGTCAGTCAGTTGTTTTTGTGGACGTAGGTTGATTAATCGTTTTCGTTTTGTGGACCTTTGTGTGAAACAAATATATCATTGTAAGAGTAACAATTATGACCACAACATTAACAATTAAATGACATTCAGTGTATTTCAAAGATCGAATTAACTGCATTGTTTAACGTCGTTTATTTAGAGCCGTGGTTAGCTCACTCCTCCACCGTTTACCCTTTGCCTCTCCCTGCGTTGCGTGTGTGTTTGAGTGCGTGGTAACTGTATTATAGTGAGTTTATTACCGATCTGCGACAGTGATTCAGCGTTCGTCAATCCAGCTGATCAACAAAACAACACACCATGCATCGCGGACATTGCTCGGCTTGCTATCCTGCTCGGCAGTGGTGCGCAGACTCAACCATCGTTGGCCTGCCCGGCCCCAGCACCACCGCCGCAGGCCGGTTGAGGAATCGGGAAGCCGAGGGCCAGCTTTGAGACACTTCACTACCCGCCGAAGACCAGCATCACCGAGGACCAAGTCGCGAAACCCCACCTAACGTCACCTGTGAATTTGGAACCCGACCCGTGGAACCTATTCCGCCGGGGCGCCCGTTAGGCGGCGATGCGCCCCGAGCGCCCAGGACGACCGCGAGTGCGGTGCCCGAGACCACGGGTAAACCGGCGGGACCGCCCGCGCACCCGCCGCGCCGCCGCCGCCACCGCCGCCGCCGGTACCCTGCCTCCACAGGTCACAGCGGTGTTTCTATTTCCGCTTGCGTCCGCTACCGACTGCCCGCCCCAACGCGCCCCCGCGCCGCCGCCGGCCCGCGTGCCCGGCGCCGAAAGCGCACCGGCGCCGCGCCCCCAGCGCCGCGGCGCCCCGGCGGTAGACGTGCGGTGGGCAAACAAAACAGTCGAAGCGGCCATCCACTCTCGGCCACTGCTTAACACCGGACTGCTGGTCGGCGCCTAAATACAAATATGAAGCCCAAGCTAACTGGAGCTGTTCCGACGATCTAGCGCACGACTACGACGTTCTCCTGATAAGCAGGAGGGACATGGTTGCGCCCAAGCACCCCAAACGACTGCTCGTCTTACCCGCTACAAGACAGCCGATGTTGTTCGACCCGATAGCAGCGCTACGGTGGGGTCGTCCATCGTTACGAAAAACCGAACGACACCTCAGTTAGCGTTGGAAGCCAAGCGCGCGCTGCCGCACCCTGCAGCCAGGGCTGGGATCCCAGTGGGCGCTCCTCAAGCTGGATCACAACCGCCAGTTAATCGTCTGCTCCATCTACCGACCACCCCGCCACACTGACGGCTCTCTGCGTGCCGACTTTGCCGACCTGGAAAATCAGCTACAGCGAGTGTGATCGACCATCCCAAGGTACCCTTTATCATCTGTGGTGACCTGAACTGTGACCAACTAAAACGTGCCTCCAAAGCCAGACTTGTTCAGAGAATCTGAACGTGGTATATGTGACTCTGCCCTAGTTTCGCCGCCGTAGTTCTGTATCTTCAGTTGGGTACCGTGGCCCCAACGGCGATATTCCGAACGTGACGAGTCTGGGTGCGTCTGTGAGCAGTGATGAATGTGCGTGTGATGGGTATTTGTTGAACTTGCCTGTATGCTGGCCAACTGGACACAGACTCTACTAATGGCCACGCCAAGTGGATGCTCAGAAATGTAATACATGACATACATACATACATACATACTTGTCAACGCTTTGAATTTTGTTATACAGGTTGTCCCGAAATTGATCAGCCCTTAGTCGTTTGATCGTATTTTTCCTGTTCTCCAGAGGAATCAAAGCGTGTAAATCATGACGTATTTGCACAAATGCATGAACTAACGAAAAAACTTAAGACATTCAAGCCGCGCCGACATTCGATGACGTCATCAGCACAGAAGCTCAAGAGAATGACCTTCGAACTTAAGCGCAAAAATGAGACTGTCTAGGACTAGTGATGCTTTCTGTCTAGTGGTACGTCTTTCTATCAACACACTGCACCCGTCGAACCCCTAGCAAACCAGTATCTGATCGCACATTAGCCTTAAAGGGACACTGCCACCTTCCAATAAGTTCTCAAATGTACGGCGCTTGTGGTACTTTTTATGAAGTAAGTGCTGCCGAACACGATTATGACATTTGTTTCTCGCTAAAAGTGNAAAAGTGCCATCTGCGTCGCCATGCCCCATTGCCCCAGGGTTCAATGGTGATGCCCTGCCTGACCACCCTGACGGGTATACTCGTCTTATGGCTGCTGGTGCATTTCACGGGGTGCCTAGCACAGCTAACTTCTGCAGCTACTCGTACACTGAAAACACTTCTTGAGACCTGTTCTAGGCAGGTTTCGATAAGAGTCCATATCAGGGTTTGGGATGACCAAAGCGGGAACGTGTTTGTTTCCGGAGACACGCATTGGAGACTCTTCAGCAGATAACAAGTAAAACATTCGGTCTCGGAGACCAATTTAATGATGGAAAAGCATGGTGCTGCGGTTCTAAGAAGTTCCCGGATGTAGCCACTAAAGGTGCCACTTTACAGGCTGCCAGGTTTGTGGCTACCCGATCCGAACCGCAAACCCCCTTCAAGCTACCCACCTACCACATGCAGTGGGTGGACTTTATGAAATCAACAGGGGGGGGTGGGCCCAACGTGCAAATTTGCGTTTACTTATGGAAAAATTTATATTATATATAATATTATAGGTTATATATATATATTATATATTTAATTATATATATATATATTTATTATATATATATATATATGTGTGTGTGTGTGTGTGGTGTGTGTGTGTGTGTGTGTATCGTGTATGTGTGTGTGTTGTGTGGTGTGTGTGGTGGTGTTGTGTGTGTGTGTGTGTTGTGTGTGTGTGTAGTGTGGTGTATGTATGTATGTATGTATGTATGTATGTATTTCAACATTGCCACATATACATAAAACTTTTTTTACAAATTAGTACGATGGCAAATGATAACGTTTATGCTCTCGATGGTTTACCACTTCAAACAATACGTATGGAGCATTTTCAGAGCATGATTTGTGATAAAATATGTTGCTGCCGATATCGCATATCTCTAATTAAACATTTGAGTTAGTATCAATTGAACCTTTATGAATTTATATTAACAATTATTGCTTTACAATTCGAAATTTGCACATTTTTTCATTGTTAATCAATTCATGAATCATTATTACCGGGGTACTACCGGTACACCCTGGCCGGAGTACTCGGTAGTACCCAGTAATATGTGTTGATGAATTTGATTAAACAAAGAAAACTAATGGGTAATTTCGCATTGTAAGAGCAGATATATTAATTCATAAAGTTTCAATTGATACCAAAAATATCTGGGAAAAGCCGTGTTCCTAGACTGAATTACCCAAAACGCGCGAAATATTACCGGGTACTACCGGATACTACCGGGTAAAGATAAATCCTTCGTGAAAACGGCTAATGGATTGCTTCAGGAGTCTAGGAGTNTAGACCAATGAAAAATTTCAGTTGTTTTGAAACACCCTGTAGAATGAAAACTAACTGGAAATTTCGCATTGTAAGAGCAGATATATGTATTCATAAAGTTTCATTGATACCAAAAATCTGTGAAAAGCCGTGCTCCTAGACTCAATTACCCAAAACGCACGAAATATTACCGGGTTACTACCGGGTACTACCGGGCAAAAAACAATCCTTCGTGGAAAACGGGCTAATATGCGTGAGCTTGTTTCAGTGACGACAGCGATGCGTCACCATCATCTACCGAGACGGCCATCGACACATCCGACGAAGAGACCCCTGCGCGGAAGATTGCTCTGACGTCTCATATTCGATACCAAATTACTACTGTGAAAACACTGCGGCGTTTGGAAACTGTCGCTGACGCTTGTACTGATGCTGTGTGAACAAAATACACCATCTGCAATGTAACAATTTGTTTTAATTGCTATTGGTAATGCAAGACTTGGCATGATGACTGAACATGGCTTGCACAATGCACACCTAGGTAAACTGTTCAAGTGCTTACTGAAAAGCCCTCAACACAAACAATTTGTATCGATTTCAACAGAAATTGACGAAAAATAAATAATTGAAATAAAGTTCAAAAAATACATTACACCACCCTCAACCGCTTTCGTGGTGCCATGACCTTTCCCGAATACAACTGAGTCAGTAATATAAACCGACTTTTTCACTTCTGCCTGATGAAGAATTAATATCATATAGCTATTGTAGTAACGAAAAGTTAAGATATTTTTCAAAAATTAACCCTACCTGACCAAACAAGTTATAAAAAACAATAAAATGCGTATTTTAGACAAGACTATTCAGCTGAGTACCTCTTCATTGTGCCTGGTATACTTATCTGCAACGCATCTCCTCGTGTGACTCTCAGATACAATGCATCTGATATCAACTAATTGACATGACGTTATTGGTCAATATGGGACCGAAGACCTTGTGAAACTGTTTTCACATAATGTATCTTGTAACTAGCGGTGAATCATTTGTTTTAGACAATTACAGCCGGAGAAGAAGCAGTGGCGATACGCTTCATTACTATCCGCCGCGCCATGGGTGTTGAATGTTAAGTCATTATTAGTGGCCTCAAAGGTCATAGGCTTGTTCAAGAATAAGAACACAAATATACCCAGCAGGTGCAAAAAAGTGTCAAGATGGTCACGCACGACGAACACAAAAACGCAAAAATGGTCACAATAACTAGGAGAATTAGGAGAAAGAGTTAAGAAATCACAATAATCCTGAAAATTACTATTTCTTCAGATTATCAATTGTAAGTGATTATAACAAAAAGTACAATGTAAAGTTCATGAAAAATCAAAATCGACCAGCCGAACTTCAAGTCTTTCAGCAATAGATTCTGTACTAGGGCCATCCACGGTCTGGGCTGGAATAAATTTAATCCGGGATCGTTCGGAACGGGAGGCTCCAAAGGCTCACAAACGCTCGAGACTTGCAACAAAATAAAATGCCTTCTACGCCACCTTCCGGGATCCGGCAATGACGTAATGACTTTGGTGTGTAATGTTAATGTGGCAGCTACTGAGAAGCCGACGACTTTGAGCGGGCCCGACCAGAGTTTGGGCGGCGTTTTTGGGGCCAGTTTTTTGGCCCCAACTCCCTGTCCGTTACATTCGTCCACCCTCCACCTCTGCATGTCCCTCCCACACCAACAATGTCCTGCGCCCCCCTCCATCAACACCTCCTCCCTGCTTAGTGCAGTACTTCGCCGTGATCTCGGTCGGATAAATTTTCTCGGGATCTTCAGAACGGAAGGCACTTACGACTCATCAATGTTGTTTGACAGTTTCGTCGGGAGAACACCCATAAAGGAAAATGTCCATGCCGCTTGAAACCTGAGGTAAACCTTCACGGCCATAGTCACAATGGCACATCCAAAGTGCGCGCACTTGGGTCAAAGTCGCAATGGTGAAGGAAATAGGGTCACGCAACTCGGTGCGTAAGATTTTGGCAAGCGCTTCAGCTGCCTGTTTTTAGGAATATTTTTTTGGGAGTGGTAAAGAATAACTTTCCTGTCAATTCACATTAAGAAACCTGAAAAGATTTGAATGAGCACCAAAACCATTTAAAAATCACGTTAGTGTCTAAAAGATTTCCCCAAAAGTGCTAAACATTTCTAATTTTATTATGTAATATAACTTAAAGTTTAATGATTTACAAGTAACAAGTAAATACAACCCGTCACATAAAGTGGAAATCGGTCACCTTCGCACGTGGGCAAGTGCGTAAGATTTTGCACCTCTGAATATACCATCCGAAAGTTTTGTTCATGGGCTATATACTGGTAGTTTTATTGTTATTTTAGGACTTCTATAACCAAAGATATTCGATTATGACCGCTGCCCCGGCCGCTAGCGACACTGCGTCGGTGACCGCTCTCAGGCGCCCCTGTCCAGTTGTTATTGAGTTCAGAGCGCAGGACACTGCCCCCCCTGGTTCTCTGCCGTCGGGTCTCGTCACCACCCCGTCACCATCGCCTCGACACCACCCCGTCACCATCGTCTCGACACCACCCCGTCACCATCGCCTCGACACCACCCCATCACCATCGCCTCGACACCACCTCGTCACCATCGCCTCGACACCACCCCGTCACCATCGCGGAGACACCACCCCGTCACCATCGCCTCGATACCACCCCGTCACCATCGCCTCGACACCACCCTGTCACCATCGCCTCCACACCACCCCGTCACCATCAGCCTTGACACAACCACAACGTCCACCATCTGCCTTGAACAACCACCATCCGTCACCATCGGCCCGACACCACGGCCGTCACCATCAGCCTCGACACCACCACCCGTTCACCATCGCCTCGACACCATCCCCTGTCAAACCGAATGCCTCCACACACGCCCTGTCACCAATCGCCTTGACACCACAACGAGGCCGTTCTACCTGACTGACAGAGATAGTCCACCGTCAACTGATCGCCTCGAGAGCCACTCTAACCGCCGGCCACATAATCCCGTCACCATCGCCTCGGGACTATGCGCCGAATCATCTCTGAACACTGCACCTTGCATGCTGCCTCTGTCTCGCAACAAACTTGTGCATGTCGCAGGAGAACTGTTCACCAATCAGCCTTGACACCTCAACCCACAGACGCGCGTCACCATCGCCTCGAATCCACCCCGTCACCATCGGCCTCGATACCACCCCGTCACCATCGCCGTCGCACCACCCTGTCAACCATCGCCTTGACACCAACCCGTCCCATCGCCTGACACCACCCCTGTCACCATCGCCTTGAACCACCCCGGTCAACCATCGCCTCGACACACCCCGTCACCATCGCCTCGACACCACCCCGTCACCATCGCCTCGACACCACCCCGTCACCATCGCTTCGACACCACCCCGTCACCATCGCCTCGACACCACCCTTTTTACCATCGCCGAGCCGCCGTCTGTTGATGTATGACCGCCACTATGGCAGGCCATGTAAACACAGTACATATTGCGCAGCCAGCACTATGGCCTGTCTGGACTGAGGTTGGATCGGAGAGGGGCGGGGGTAGGGGTTGAGTCGGGGGCGGGGACTGGGATGGGGGCGGGAGCGGGGGCGGTGGCAGGGCGGGGGCGGGGGCGGGGGCGGGGGTGGCTGCCGTCTTGACTCTCCACTCAGGTGCAGCAGAGTGAGCAAACGTCAATTGCAAGGGTATCGAAGCAAACAAAGTCAAAGGGCACTATTTCTATCATCGTCACCTGTGGCTCACTGAAATACGCAATGCTTATTACAAATACTTTGGCTATGCGCCGCTCATAGTCGACAGTCAAATTCGGAGACGGCAAAATTGTAACGACTCCAACTCCGGCCAAAATCACCGACACAAACCGACTCCAACTCTGCAGCGCTGTTGCTAACTGTTAACCATATTGGCCAATTGGAACAACTTTCATAATTTGCTCAGAGATCCAATGAAAACAATTGAATTGCTTTTAAAATTGGCAAAATATTTACTGAAATTTCGACATGCTAGACGCCGTTTTGTATCAGAAGCCGTCTGGATGCCTAACATTATGATATTATTTTCGGGACCTCTCATATAAAAGATGGTCGGTTCTACTGGGTGATCTGCTGTAAATGAAAATAGTATCCCTCTATAACAGATAAAACAATACAAAAATGTGTCATTTTAAGTTGATTTCAGTCGATCTGTGTAGGCGATGTCCATGATTGCCACATTGGATTTATGTATTTGTTTGTACTGACGTGGGGTCTCCACTTGGCACAGTGGCTATTATACCCCGACTCGCAAATGATACCCGCATACACGATGCAGGCATACACACATACACACTTACACACTTACACACTTACACACGCCACTTCACTTACATGTCGCTCATACTGCATGCATTTGTTTAAACATTCAGTGCTTCGTGAAGCTATGGGAGCTTCCTTACACATTGCGAAGTAGTTGTTTTAAATTGCGGGAAAAAGTCGCCTGGCGCATTCCATGCAGCTCGGTGGGAAGACTATTGTAGAGGTTTGGTGCCCTAACACAAAACCGTCATTTACCGGCCTCCGTTTGACATCTTGGAACTATGCACAGATGGTCCTGCCGAGTGTTTCGTTCCCTTTTCTCACTGTTAAATTGAAAAACAGCTGCAAGTGCATCTGGCTTGCCACTGCTGACAACTTTGTGTGTCAGGTTTAAGGAAGAAATCAACTCAACTAACTGTTGTGGCCGGAGCCAGTCCAGACGGCCCCAAAGGTCAGACACATGATCAAATTTTCGCCTGCCGAAAATGATTCTTGTTCCAAAATTGAGTACCTATTCGATTCGGTCCAAGTTTTTCCTCGAACCATTAACATAAACTTAAATGCAATACCTGACTTGTGAGACCACGAGTGCTGTTACTAGTGAGGTAATGACACAGTTAGGAAGGTGGTGACGGGCATGCGAGAGGCCAGACAGGATACCCATACAGTGGCGGCTGATCAATGACACATGTGCTTCCCAAGACATCCTATTGTTTAACCCGCGCGTTACTGGGGTATATTCTGTAACGCGAGTTACTGGGGGGGGGGGCTATTTATAGCCCCCGTCCGATCTCCGAAACTACTGGACTGATCTTAAAAATTCGAACGGCATTCGATAGCCCTATGAAATTTGCTGAGGAAAACCTAATATTGTTATCCTCGGGGTCACCGATGACGTCACAGGTCACGCCAAAGAAAAAATGTTTGACCGTGCCATCAAAGTCCGGTGGTCGGCATTGTCGCGCAAAAATGTGATATTTAACGTATAATAAGTTGGTAAATCGCTATGATTCGTGCATCTGACACTTCTAATTATCATTTAAGTTTTTTTTTCACCTTGGTTCAGGTCAAGGTCATCCGAGGTCACAAGGTCAAACTGAAGATTACGGTCATTAGGAGTTTAGTTATCATATAGAACGCGAAAAAAATACCTTAGAACTACTTTTCATACAAATTGAAGAAAAAAAGCAAAAACGGAATGTAGTTTTGCTTATTGTTATATAGTTAAAGTGGTCTAATTTTTCTTTGAAAGGCTGTCACTCAGTCATTTTTAAAGATATTGACTTCAAACTTGCTACACCCATCATTAGGATCAAATCAAATTACCATATATTCAGGTTTGTGAAAATTTCATTTTTTTTTAATAATTTCACAAAACCAAAAACAAAAATTGGATTTCCTCAAAATTTTTGAATTTCAGAATTTTTCAAAAATACGAGATAACAGTCCAATAGCCCAACTTATTACCTGTCTTTTGGTGTATAACAATTTAGTTTATCTTTAAAACTGTACATTTATCAGCGTTTCCCGCAAACCCTCATTTTTCAACAAAAAACGCGGAACATGACGTCACTCTGACGTCATTTCTGGTTGACCTATAATAGCCATATCTTTTTCCATTGGGCAGAATGTGTCGAATCGATCCGGGACAAGGTTCTGAAAGTTTAATCACGATACCTACGTTGGTTTGGGAGATATTGCAGAATAACGTAAGGGGGAGGGGGCTATAAATAGCCCCCCCCCCAGTAACTCGCGGGTTAACTCGTTACATGGTACGAGGACAGTCTCACGAAAAGTGACCTTACAAAATGGGAGGTTCCGCAGATTTGGATGGCTGCCAAAATTAATTAGTTCTGTCTTAGATGGATTGACTTAAAGAGAATTTGCACGGAACCAGGTGTCTAGACTAGCGAGAGCGGTTTCCATTCGGTTAATGAGCGCTGGAAGGTCATATTTTTTACCGGAAACTACGACCTGCGTGTCGTTTGCGTATTGAACAATATCAGCTTCTCTGAGTATAGCGACAGATCGTTGGCAAAGACACTGAACAAAAGAGGGCCAAGGGCAAACCCTGGAAAACACCCATGTGTTTTCAAAGACTTTGAATCTTGGTCGCCCCATTCGGTCTTTAAATGCAACATTCTGTGTGTTCCTCCTAGTATGCACCAGAACCAGGTGGTGTCAACTCCGTAGAGCTCCAGTTTCATAAACAGAAATGTGGTCAATAACATCAAAGCATTTACAGTCGATGAGACAAAAACTGATTTCCGCGATCTGCGGTGAGGATCCGATCGGGACTCATCAGCGCGGTTTCCGTTGGAATGTCGGGACGGAAGCCGTGCTGGGGATGTGGGAGCAGATGAGTTGTATGATAGGTAATGATAGAGCTGGCATTACACTAACCGCTCAGCCAATTTGGTGATGATGGGTATGATAGAGATGGGTCTGAAATTTGATGGATCGGACGGGCTGCAGGTTTTTGAAAATGGGATGGATGATTGAATCCTTCCATGAATTTAGAATATCTGATCGGGTAATGCAAGTATTAACAATGTCAATGATGACGCCACCAATAGGCAGGAAAGCTGCTTGCAAAATCAGATACAAAGCCCGTCCTGAGCCAACAGCGCTGTGTGGACATGCCCATCATGTTTCTCGGGAGCATCGTGCGGTTACAGGAAGAAACCGCATCTCCAACACGAGAGCGGCAGTCAATAGCTGGGGCCAGCCCCTGTTTGGTTAGCTCGCTTGCCACTTTTGGACCCACACTGACAAAAAGTCGTTGAGAGAGTCGACTGATGTGATAGGTACCACTCTCTGTCCACCCTTCTTACTCTGCACTACAGAACGAATGTTTCGCCACACATAAGCTGGACCTTGCTCATTGATTCGTCTGTATGTCGTTCCTCTTCTTTACGATTACGGCACGGACAGACGATTCAGATATCGATACTCCCGCGAGTTCCGTCCCAAAACTCTGATGCATACGGCGTCGAACCATTGAGCTTCTTTGTAGCATCAGAGACGGGGGAGCGTCGGATCCTATAGTACTTTTTAATTCGGAGTGCTTGTTGAGATCCAGCATGAACAGTGACAAAAACGCTTCCCACTCTCAGTCACAGTGACTGATAAAAACACATCCCCCAGTCACATAAATTAAGTCGTCAGGAAAGATGTGTTTATTGATGCTTTAAAAACAGCGAGACATCACAGGAAAGGATTTACCGGATACTGCTGTTACGCGTACGAAGAACAATTGAACTTGTGGTGCAAAAAATTTCAAAGATTCAGTACAACAGTCAATAAGTTGGCACAGATTCTCACAATGCAAAACATCAAGCACGATCCAGTGAAAACGGAACGATGTAACTATTGATGAGAGAATACACATTACAAAATTATTATAAGCTGATCTGTGTTGTCTGGAAGTGCCTCTCCTGTCCAATTGAGATCACCACAGATCACGACGGTTGTGTTCGGATGATTGATAGTGAGGTACTGCATCTGGGTTTCGAGATCTTCGAAGTCGGCCTGGAGGGCGGCTACATAATGTCTCGGCGGTCTGTAGAGGGACCCAATAACCAGCTGACGCCCGCGGTCCAGCTTCATCGTCATCCATAGGACCTCTAGCTTACTGTCAGGAACGCAGTTGATGCACACTTTCAGAGATGCTGCGGTGATACCCACCATAATAAGTGCCGCAACACCACCGTAGCCGCGGCCGTCAGGACGATCTACCCTGGTAAGATGTATCCGGGTCGTGATGAGCGACTGGGGGTGGCGCTTCAACCAGTCTCGACAAATAGCATCACATCTTAACTTGCGATGGAGCTCCTGGGTAGCTCGATATCTTCGCTTCATGATTGATGTTCCACGCTCTATCAGCAACCGCCCTAGAAAAAAAAATCGCCCCCCCAACCCCTCCTCCCCCCAATCACGTGAAAAATCGACACCGCTGGAGGAGAAGTGAATCAGGGTGCTGGAAGGAAGAGTATCAGGTGCGATGGAGAGGTGATCAGGGTGCTGAGGGGAGAGGTGATCAGGGTGCTGAAGGGAGAGGTGATCAGGGTGCTGAGGGAAGAGGTGAGCAGGGTGCTGAAGGGAGAGGTGATCAGGGTGCTGAAGGGAGAGGTGTTCAGGGTGCTGATCAGGGTCTTGAAGGGAGAGGTGATCAGGGTGCTGAAGGGATAGGTGATCAGGATGCTGAAGGGATAGGTGATCAGGGTGTTGAGGGGAGAGGTGATCAGGGTTGCTGAAGGGAGAGGTGATCAGGGTGGTGAGGGGAGAGATGATCAGAGTGCTGAAGGGAAAGGTGATCAGGGTGCTGAAAGGAGATATGATCAGGTGCACCTACCTGAACGAGAGGTGATCAGGTGCTGAAGAAGTGAATCAGAGTTGTTAAGAAGGTGATCAGGTGCTGAAAGGGAAGTTATCAGGGTGTGAAGGAGTTGATCAGGTGCAGTAAGAGGTGTCAGGCGTGCTGATGCGAGAGATATCAGGGTGGCTGAAGGAGGGTGATCAGGAGTGCTGAAGGAGAGTATCAGGGTGCTGAAGGGAGAAGGTGATCAGGGTGCTGAGGGGAAGAGGTGATCAGGATGCTGAGGTGAGAGGTGATAAGGGTGTTGAGGGGAGAGGTGATCAGGGTGCTGAGGGGAGAGGTGATCAGGGTTCTGAAGGGATAGGTGATCATGGTGCTGAAGGGAGAGGTGATCAGGGTGCTGAGGGGAGAGGTGATCAGGGTGCTGAAGGGAGAAGTGATCAGGGTGCTGAAGGGAGAGGTGATCAGGGTGCTGAAGGGAGAAGTGATCAGGGTGATGGAGGGAGAAGTGATCAGTTTGCTGAGGGGAGAAGTGATCAGGGTGCTGAAGGGAGAGGTGATCAGGGTGCTGGAGGGAGAGGTGATCAGGGTGCTGGTCGGGACGGGAACGAGTAACTATAATAGCAATGATCTTGCAAGGTGTTAATATAACATTGTACCAAGTTCCAATTAGTGTGCCAATCTGGAATCCATCAAACTGGAGTGCATTCTGGGTTAAGTATGTTCGATGATAAACATGCACGCTCGAGACAGCACCGACGTCGCCAGAGAGCATCAGAGCTCTGCACGTGACACGAACATGCGGCAGCT
Organism: Semibalanus balanoides; assembly: GCA_014673585.1. NCBI lineage: Eukaryota > Metazoa > Arthropoda > Thecostraca > Balanomorpha > Balanidae > Semibalanus > Semibalanus balanoides. The sequence goes on along the minus strand of VOPJ01012309.1, from coordinate 503,995 downwards.
TTTGTGTCAACAAACCAGCCCCATAAATGATGAAGCGCAGATTGACCTCAGAGAGGCACCGGCCTCGCCTGGACCGCGGACACCAAAGCCTCTGCAACAAGACAATTTGCCAACGGCCGTTACATTCCAATTTATTTGCCAACGGATTTACATTCCGAAACCTCACGATTCCTGATGGGCTGATGTTAGCAATTTCGGCGGTGGGTGGAGGCTCCTATGTTAAACGTCGCCCGGGTAGGGCAAATTCATTGCGTTTCCGGGTGAGTGGTACGACTCCCGTGGCGTTTCACCTCTAAATGAGCTAAAGCTTCGATTAAAAAACGAGCGTGTGGCTTGTAACGAGAGAAAGCAATTGAAATATGACTTTAAGATCCTGGTTCAATAGGTGACCTGTGAGGTCATGTCAAAGACCAAAATGTTACACATCGTGAATGTGTTAAAATTGAATACTGGTCGATTTAAAATGGTAAAAGAACATCTTATTTTGCTGAGCACTTGCAAACTTTGAAATCAGCGTCCCAAATTGACCTAAAAACTGTCAAATTAAAAAAGGTCATGTCAAGTCATCAAAAGTAAGTGACCTCGGTTGACCTTTGTAAGGGCATGACCCCAGTGAAACATATAGCTATGTCAAATGACCCCATTATATGAAATCAGCGTCAAAAACTGTCCTAAAAACGACCAGAAGCCCCAAAAGTCATACGAGGTCATCGAAAGTCAGTGACCTCGGCTGACCTCAGGAAAAGTCAGTCGAGGTCACATTCTCAGCAGAAGACACACCTGTCACCTGTGCATTTGCTCCTGAACGTCAAACACTTGGAATCTGCACATGTAGCGATGATCGATACTATGGGACCCAGTTTCAGCTGACATGACCTTGAGAAATAGGTCATATCACTCATAGGTCACGAGTCAGGAAAGCAGGAAGTTGACAATTTTCAGATTATCTGTCAAATTTTTCAAACGTCGGGCACTTAAAGTTTCATCGCGATCAATTTCAATATACGTGATTTATTTTGGGGAAAAATTGGGGTCTACATCACAACGTTTACATCCACTCCCGACCGGGACGAGGGTTAAAGCAGCGGAAGTGGCGCCGTCGGCGTGGGTGCCGTACCCCACCATAGAGACATTTTAGGACACATTTGTGGGGTGGTGATTATTTATATCTGAGAACAATTGGCGTAGTAGACCTCGGCCAAAGGTTGGTCACTGGCCGTGTGACAAGTCTGTTAGATGAGGCGAGACAGGGAGGTGTGACTGCACAAAAACACTGCCAGGAGGTGAAACGTGCCCACGAGGTGACTAGTCTGCTANATGAAGAGCATGTGCTGCGGTTTTTTTTAAGGAAGTTCCCGGGCATGTAGCCACTAAAGGTGCCACTTTACAGCTGCCAGGTTAGTGCTACCCGATCCGACCGCAAACCCCCTTCAACTACCCAACACTACCCACATGAGCATATAGGGTGCCAGCTACCCACAGGTAGCCACACTTTGTTTTACCGTTCTGTCTGCCATTTGATAACTCATTGTTCAATGTTGAACTGTTTTGTGTTGATCTCTTCTGGCTATCTAGGGTGCCTAATTTTCAAGCACCCCAATTCCCATAATAATCCCTCTTTTCAATTTATGAAAATTATTATGCTACCGCCAACTACCTACTTCATCCAAATGATCGTTTGTGTTTACCCGTTACTACCCACGTGGGTAGAAACTAACCACATCTGGTGGGTAATTGGGCATAAAAGTGGCACCTCTAGTAGCCACTATGCGAAGACTGATACTCGGAAGCAGAACACGTACATCCGTACCTCTAGTTGAGGTGCTGCTAAACAGATGGCGCTTTCAAGAGGCGACCCCAATTTTTGCATTTTTTGCGCCAAAAACAGACATCACTTAACCCGTATAGTGGCAGGCTCCCGGCTACCCCCTATCAGCTGGCAGGGCATATTCGGCCCCCCCGGAGATCTCGAGATCTACCCGCCAATTTTCAAAAATCCAACGTGGTCGATCACTCTTACCATATCTACATTTCTAAAAAATCGAAATGTCATTAAATTCTTAAAATAGAGCGGTCAACGCGGGCAAAAAGTACAAAAAGTGAGTATTTTGATTCCAATACAGCTGCCATGTTTATCACCGATTTTAATTCAATCAACATATCAATCGATAGATATTGAGTAGGAGATGATATTGCATGACCATTGTTAAAAAATTCAAAAATCATAGGCGTGATGCAGGTCACTAAATTTGGGGGGCAAAGAATAAGCGTAATTCAAAAGTTTTTAGTGATGGCTTTTTCTAAATAAATGCAATAGTTCAGTTATTTTGATTCATAATACAAAAAATAGTAGTAAGCCACATATTTTTGTACCATAGGCGGTGCCAGGTTAACGAAAAAGGGAGGCCAAATATACAAAATATGATCAAGCAGTCATGCTTTTACCACGGAATAAAAATCAGTTGCTGGTCATAGATAGTTCCATTTTGAATGCTGCAAATCATCATAGGCGTATCCAGGGATCCAAATTGGGGAGTGAAAAACCTTTTGATAAAAATAAATCCCGCTAATAATTAATACTAAACATCAACAATACTAAGTGCTTGCAATTTCATTCACATAAGTTTACCCGCTTTTTACACTTTACCTGGGCTCGCCTATTCTCTTCAAATTTTCACATAGACCCCCTGGGCTTTTTTCATCGGAAACGTGCAGTTATGTTATGTCCTTTGTAGGCCCATGCATCAAAAAGTTTTCCTTGCCAATAATATGACCCCCTTTTTCGATTCACTGAAGCGACGCCTCTGCAATTAAAATTTATTATTTCCTCTCTTGACTCATATGTCAGTAATCATTCTCAACTATCTGTGTATTGCACCGTAATACGCAGGTTATATGTTATCACATGCAAGTTACCCCTTTTTCTGTGGCCTGGACCACCCCTTGAAACTCAAGACGTACATAAATGTACATCAAAATATGAAGGAGACGAGAAACTATCTCCAGCATCTTCATAGCTATAATCGCAATGTATTGCTTCATTGACGTCAGATAGGCGTTTCATACTTTTGAGAAATCCCCCTTTTCACGTACCTGAAAACCGCCTCTGCCCGTAAAAATACAATATATCATTGAACATCAACTTAATTTGAACTTATTCAATCACCCTAAAGCCTATTGCCAACTTCTTCATATTGAGTCAGTTAAGAAGATCCGCTAAAGACCGCATTTCCGTATTATCGCCAGATTGTTCGCCGAAAAATTCTCCAAAAAACGCCTGAGCCGCCTCTGTCAAGTCAGAAACTTCCCAAAATTTTTGACACCCAGATGTGAAAAATCAATTTTAGGAAAAGTCCGAAACTATTCATAAGCCTACTCGTAGCCGTTCCGGAGATATCTAAGAAAAACATGAGGGGTGGGCAACAATTTGCCCCCCTCCACAATAGGCTGTTAACAATGTAGAATGATAATTGAGGTTGGAATGTGGCTGAGCTGCAACGCAAGCATATGTTGTCAAGAGCTCTGCCAAATGAAATTTGTCGATATAATCTACGCTTAAGTGTCTAAACTTCCTCAGATATTTCAAGTCAGAAGACTACATATAATACAAATTCTGGTGGAATTGTACATCCACCTTTTAATCCTCCCGACTGCCGATCCTCTATCCCCTGTCAAGCCGACGTTTACCCGGGTCTGGTGGCCGCTGGCCACCGGGCAAGTGAGCCCTCGAGCCGTCCCGGGAGTTGGTGGCCGTCGTTCATGACGTGGGCCACTTCCTGCGACACTTCGCTCCTGCGGGGAAAGGGCGCCTGTTCATGGGCTTATTTATAGGCGGCGGCCCGGTCGATCGGTTCATTTTGACCACTTTACCCCTTCTCCCTTCATCCCATGGCTGCGCAATGGTCCGAATGGGCCGAAGCGGTCTCTCCCTAAACTAAACCAAAACCAAAGTGGAATTGTACATCTACCTTTTAATCCTTCCGACTGCCGGTCCTCTATCCCCTGTCAAGCCGACGTTTACCCGGGTCTGGTGGCCGCTGGCCACCGGGCAAGTGACGCCCTCGACCGTCCCCCCGGGAGTGGTGGCCCGTTCATTGACGTGGGCCCTCTCGCAGCTTCGTCCTGCGGGAAGGGCTGCATGGCGGCTGCCCGTGTCACGGCTTCATTTTGACCCACTTTACCCCTTCTCCTTCATCTCATGGCTGCGCAATGGGCAGACTGGCCGAACGGTCTCTCCCTAAAGCCAAACCAAAGTGGGAATTGACATCCAACCTTTTAATCCTCCCGACTGCCGGATCCTCTATCCCCTGTCACGCCGACGCTTTACCCGTCGTTCTGGGGCGCTGGCCACCGCGCAAGTGACCGCCCTCGGCCGTCCCCCGGAGTGGTGGCCGTCGTTCAATGCGTGCCCTCCTCGCAGCTTCGTCCTCGGAAAAAGGGCCTTGGTTTTTTCCAATTTGGCGGGTGGCCCGAGTTTTTTTCCCACGCCGTTCAAAGGGCTTTGTTTGAGGCCCCGGGGTTTTGACCACTTACCCCTTCTCCTTCATCCAATGACTGCCAATGGTCCGACTGGGCCGAAGCGGTCTCTCCCTAAACCAAACAAACAAAAAGTGGAATTGTATCTGTCCAGCATGGGCGTAAATGTTTTATGATGATGCTTGCCACGTGGTTGACGTCATCGATCTCGTAAGCTGCAGGCAGTATGTGAGACTTGCTTAGTCAAGCATTATATACAAACATGATTCCTATGAACAAATTTTCCGATGTCTGGATGTTATTGTAATATAATTAAGTGATATTCAACGTGGTAATCGCCTCCCACGTGCCACACTGTACTTCGGGAGACAGTATAAATGCAGTTGTTCGCGTATTAAGTGTTGGATCGAGTTTTCAATGATTCCAGCTATGCGACCCTCGATACCAAAACAGTGTCTCCAACTTTCACTGAAAGAATATCGAATTCTCTGAGAATATACGATTATCTGGTGAATCAACCCCTTATCCTTTGTTATGCAGAAAAGAGTTCCAAAATTGGTGTTCGAGCGAGCGCCGGCGAGACTCTCGAAGACCAGTCAAAGTTCTCATTGTTTTTCAGTGTACGTAGCGAAGTTATGGGGGATCTCAGGGGGCGGCGGAAATCAACCATCCCCTGTAGTTCGTGTTCAGCGCGAAACCCCTGCAGTGCGCGAATTAAGGATGATGTTATAACTTAAAGAAGTCGTGTCGTGATATATGTAAGGTCGTGTGCTTAGCTGTATCAGGTACCTATGTTCTCATCTGTTTTATTCATAGTTGTCATGTAGCCACTGGCTTGTCAGCTGTCATTCATATTTCTTATCTAGTGTTCTTATTTCCATTTTTATGTTGTTATTGCCTTAACGACTCGTCTCTTCGTTCTGTTCATTCATATTTTACCTTCACTTGTAATGTTCTTACCTTATGACTTCGCTTATTAGTGGATATTAATCTGTTTGTGATACAATACATAAATTAAATAAACTAGTAAAGCATAAATGACATGCAGCAGACATGAAGCAGAGTTATTGCATTAGTGTCCGGAGAATGAAAAAGTTGTTTGCTGCAATATAATTACTTATCAGCACAGCACCATTCTGTGGCTCCCAGTTCTGTCTGATTCTGATTCTCGATTCGGAGGTGAATTCGAAGTCGACGCACGAGCCGGCAAATATTTATGTTTATTTATGAATGGTTTAAGTTCCTTTAGTTTTGTTAAATATTTTCACGTAACCTATGCTATGTGTTAATTTGCGACATAATTATCAGTATATACTTTTGTATAATCAGTGCAGTGAAACGGGAGTTATCCCTGAAACCAATTACCGCAAGCAAGCAAGCAAGCAAGCAAGCAAGATGAAGACGGATTTCGGCCTTATATATCTGTAAGACTACGTTCGTTCGAACGGTTCGCGTTCTTACTCACTCCGTCGGAATTCAAATTAAACTAATCCGGAGATTCGTGGGTGGGCAGCCCAACTGTTCAGTGCTCCCTCGGCCCAACTGTTCAGTGCTCCCTCGGCCCAACTGTTCAGTGCTCCCTCGAGCCCACACTGTCAGTGCTCCCTCGGACCCAACTGTTCATGCTACCCTCGGTCCAACTGCTTTCAGTCGCTCCCTTCGGCCCAACTGTATCATGCTCCCTCGGTCCAACTGTATCAGTGCTCCTTCGCCCAAAACTGTTCAGTGCTCCTCGGCCCAACTGTTCAGATGCTCCAACCCTCGGCCTAACTGTCATGTCCTTCTAAGGCCCAACCATTTCAGCTTGCTCCCTCGGCCCAACTGTCAGTGCTCCCTCGCCAATGTTCAGTGCTCCTCCCCAGCTGTTCAGTGCTACCTTGCCCAACTATTCAGTTCAGTCTCCCTCGGCCCAACTGCTTCATGCTCCCCGGTCCAACCTCGTTCAGTGCTCCTTCGGCCCAACTGTTCAGTTGCTCCCTCGGCCCAAACTGTTCAGTGCTTCCCTCGCCTAACTGCTTCAGTGCTCCTTCGCCCAAACTGTTCATAGCTCCCTCCGAGCCAACTGTCAGGCATCCCTCGGCCCAACTGTTCAGTGCTCCCTCGGCCCAACTGTTCAGTGCTCCCTCGGCCCAACTGTTCAGAGCTCCCTCGGCCCAACTGTTCCCTTGGCGCGTTCGCGCCTTGGGTTAAAATCGACAAGCATACATCGATTCCACGCAAAAATATGATAATACCAACCCTCAAGCACTATTTCATACTATCATAGTGAAACAAGCTCCATTCAGAGAATGGCATTTTGTGGAGGTTAGTTCCTATTAAGTTTCGTTTTTTAAACAAAAGTGTAAATAAATAATTCAAGACTATCATTGTCATGACTCAACAAAAAACTAGCAAATACAAAATTGTATTTAGTACCTTTGCAAATATACATTAAGATACCTTTTGTTTGTTTAGCGCGGTGATAGCTCAACAATAACATGTTGCAAACTTTTGCCTCACACATTTTTTTGTGACAGCCGATATCATGTTCTTCACCTCCGCGCGACTGTCGCCCCTGTACAGCGTACAATCATTTTTGCAGGGCCATATAGCGTGCAAGTATGCTATAAATAAGTCTGTACCCTTTATATTTGATAAAATGATACATTTATCCGGATCAATGTTGTATTTTTTAATATTTAGGTTGTCCCCAAAAAAATATTTATTAACCCGCCATTGGCTGGAGGGGGGACGCCCCCCCCCTCAGGGATTTTCACAATAGCTCACAAACCAACAGAGCTATCAACGCCAAACTTCAGGTGCCTTATTCTACATCAATTTGGCGTCTTCAGTGCAAAAAAATCGTCGAAATTTTATCGAGCTATATCGAATTTAGTGACGTCACTACACACCACTTTGGCGCAAATATCAGTTAAGCCTAACAGGCTGTAAATCGTACGATTCCTTAGCAAAAATGCAATCCTATACGTCAAAAGATAAAAAAAATTGCAAGGGGAGAAAATGTCTATTCGGATTTTGTTTTACCCCCCAAAAAGTTAAAAAAAAAACACAAAATCACCATTTGTGAACAATTAAAAAAGAGGATATGTAGAGAACCAAAGTGTACATTACCATAACGAATTCAAAGCCCATATACTCTATTTTGAATCACTTGATTGCTTCTCCAAGTATGATTACCTCAGACGCGCACTTTTTTGCAAGTATCGTTTTGGGGCTTTATCACCACGATACATTCAAAATAAATAGTACCACTGGTTGCTGAGGCATTAATAGATTTAAATAAATTGCATTTTTAATTTATATTATATAAGTTTCTAGAGATTTGGTACCTCAAATGACGCTGACCTTGACCTTTTATGTTATCATTTCAAAGCTGAAAATGGCAGTATAATCGATATGTATATATGAAGCCCATGAGAGAAACATTGTGTCGCCATGATCTCTTGCAATAGTGACCTATAATCTCACGTCTACCTGACCTTGTCTACAGATTCACTTTTGCTTATATCAAACACATCATTAGAGCACTTGTGCGATGTGCTCGACATATGGTGATGGATGTATCTCTATATATATCTATATATCTATGGACCTTGGACTCTTGTGACTGTACCTGACATATTGACCTATATATATAAAAATTTCGAGTGCGCTTAAGGTGATCTCATTTGAGACTTTTGATGCCGTCGTGCCGTCTAGCTGCGATTATTGGTTCGGGAGATAACGAGGCGAGGGGGGCGTTTTTCGCCCCCCCCCCAGCCAATGGCGTTCGGCTGAGACCCCAGCCAATGCCGGGTCAAGAAAAAAACAACAACAATAATATTGCTTGCGACGATTTTAAAACGCTACATTTTGGCATTTTTTCCATAAGAGTGTTGATACAACTAATGTAACTATTTTATATTTAGCATATCACACAAAAACATATTACTAATAACCGTTGTTATGTCCACACGTATATTCGTCAGCCCATTTTCAATTTTCGAGAAACATCCTACAATGCGCTTGTCCCGTTTACCCGCTGCCCCGCTAAACCATTGTACCTTTTCTGGAGATAACTGAGATGCGAGTATATTCAGAAACTCTAATTCAAGTCAGTGCGGGGGATGGTTGCCACCACTCATTTTGTAGGAGTAACTTGAGCATTTATCAGCGGATTGCGCATAAACTTCTAATAGGTACCTGTAACAAAGTTAGTTACAACGCAGCCGGGATCCTCCTTTGCCTTATTTGGTATTAACTGCTATACGACGGTTGGTCACGTTTACTTGTCATGTGTCATGTTGTGACGTCAGGAAAACGTCACCGCCCGTGGCCGGCCCATTGCCATCTATAGGTATAGAGGTCAATCAAATATAGAGGTATAGGAGTCACCTATAGAGGTCAATGGGCCGGCCACCGAGTGTTGCGGCCGCCGCCGGGGAGTCTGTAATCAGCCGCCGAGAGAGAGGGTCTGAGACCCGCCGCCAGGTGTGTGCGGTCGTACAGTGAGAGTGTGTGTATGTGAGGACAATATAGCGTGAAAGTTACGAAGACTCTAAACTGAGAACGAGCTCTTCTTTACGACAACTTAACTACACTACCCTATACTTATAAAAAATTGACATGTGGTCTGCGTTTTCGAACTTTTCTCTTTATGAGCACCTATGACATGTTTCTCAAGTTCATGACAGAGGCAACTGGGCTCCGTATAGTATCAATGCGTTATTTAATATTTTGGGTCCCACGAAAATGATTCCATGGATTTCAACGAAACTTTCGAGGTTTTGAGTGGCCACCGGGTGCTAGCTGCTGGCATGGCCGACTACCGCAGAATCAGTCGATTGCACATGTAGTTTCCTCATGTTAAGCCTACGGGAGTTTGGGCAACCACCAGCTTTTGACGGCGATTTACTGGAATACAAAATATATTATTTTGTTAAGATACAGCTTTCAGACCACGCAATGATCTGCAGTATTTTCTTGAAGCGTAGCTGATTTAAATATCATTCGGTTTATCGTCCATTTCCGATCATGTTTGCCAGATGGTAGTGACTCTGTGGCTAGTTCAGAAACAGCCGATGGTGGCACCGCCTAATAATAATACACCGCTACAGATTTCTGTAACGTGCGACCCAAAAATACTTCCCTTTTGCGTTTGTTGCAGCCATGTGCATGGCTCACTTTCCGCAATTAGTTCAAGACCCAACACATATATTACAGATAGTATATTCATCACACAACAAGACGCGCAATTGCATATCCTCCATCACGCCGATCAAGAACACACCAACTTTAATGCAGGTACGACACATCTTCACACGCAAAGCGTGAGACGTCAGTCCTAGTGGTCCACTGCTATGGCAACGTTCCCCGCTAGAGCGGTGAGTAGAAATCGTCCTGCGAGTCTGGGCTGGCATAGCCGTCGTCACTGGTGCTGAAGTCGTCTCGGTAGTCACCCTGGCTGTTCAGGCTGTCATCGAACGAACTGTCGTAGCCGTCATCCAGCAGGCGCTGTGTCTTGACGTCATCCTGCTCCTGGAAGTTCTCGACTTCACTTGCGAGGCTGTCATCCTGGCGCGGAAAACCATCATCGTAAGATGACTGGTCAGCAGCACCATCGTCCTGCGAATAGTAGCTCTCGTAGCCTTCCTGGTCGTTGTTGCTATCCTCAATACCACTGTAGTTGTCATCAGGGCTATTGTAGCCATCCTCACGATCATTGGATGAGCTGTAGCCGTCGTCCTTGCTTTTGAAGCCATCGTCCATTCCATTGAAACCATCGTCCTTTGCGCTGTTGTCATCACCCCAGCTATTATAATCATCATCACTGTACGCACCATTATTACCGTTGTAGCTATCATCCTGGCCATCATAACTAACGTCGTTGCTATCATCCTGGTCATTATGACTCTTGTAGCCGTTGCTGCTATCATCCTGGTCATTATAACCATCCTTGTTGCTATCATCCTGGTCATCAGAAGCGTCATAGCCGTTGTTGTTATCATCCTGGTCATAATAACCATCGTGTTTGCTATCATCTTGATCCTCATAACTCTTGTATCCGTTGATGTTATCATCCTGGTCATTATAACCGTCGTGGTTGCTATCATCCTGGTCATCAGAACCATCATAGCCGTGATGTTATCCATCTATGTCATAATAACCATCGTTGTTGATCATCCTGTCATCATTTAAGCATCATAGCGTTGTTTTATCATCTGAGCATTAGTAACTAACGTGTTTCATCATCCTGCTTCATCAGAACCATCATAAGCCGTTTTGTATCATCAGGTCATTAAACCATCGGTTGTGTTATCATCCTGGTCATCAGATGCCATCATAACCATGTTGTAATTCATCCTGGTCATAAAACCATCGTTGTGTTACATCCTGGTGCATCAGAAGCAGCATACCCTTGTTGTTATCATCCTGGTCATAATAACCATCGTTGTTGCTATCATCTTGATCATCATAACTCTTATATCCCTTGATGTGGTCATCCTGGTCATTATAATCGTCGTTGTTGCTATCATCCTGATCATGATAACTATCGTTGTTGCTATCATTTTGGTCATCAGAAGCATCATAGCCGTTGTTGCTATCATCCTGGTCATCAAAACCACGTTGGATGTTATCATCCTGGTCATCAGAAGCATCATAGCTGTGTTGTCATCATCCGCGTCATAATAACCGTCGTTGGTTGTTATATCCTGGTCATCAGAATCATTCATAACCGTTGTGTTATCATCCTGGTCATTAAAACCATCGTTGTTGTTATCATCCTGGCATCATAATTCAATCATAAACCAGATTGTTATCATCCTGGTCATAATAACCATCGTTGTTGCTATCATCTTGATCATCATAACTCTTATATCCCTTGATATTATCATCATGGTCATTATAACCATCGTTGTTGCTATCACCCTGGTCATCAGAATCATCATAACCGTTGTTGTTATCATCCTGGTCATCAGAAGCATCATAGCCGTTGTTGCTATCATCCTGGTCATCAAAACCATCGTTGTTGTTATCATCGTTGGTCATCAAAGCATCAAGCTGTTTTGGTCATCATCCTGGTCATAATAACCGTCGTTGGTTGCTATCATCCTGGTCCATCAGAATCTATCATAGCCGTTGTTGTTATCAATCCTGATCATGATAATATCGTTTTGTTATCATTCCTGATCATCAGGAACCATCATAGCCGTTGTTGTTATTCATCCTGATCATTATACCCTATCGTTGTTGTCATCATCCTGGTCATCCCAGAAGCCATCATAGCGTTGTTGTTATCATCATGGTCATTATAACCATCGTGTTTTTATCATCCTGTCATGCAGAATCATCATAACGTGTGTAATCATCCTGGTCATTAAAACCATCGTTGTTGTTATCATCCTGGTCATCAGAAGCATCATACCCGTTGTTGTTATCATCCTGGTCATAATAACCATCGTTGTTGCTATCATCTTGATCATCATAACTCTTATATCCTTGATTTATCATCATGGTCTCTATAACCATCGTTGTTGCTATCATCCTGGTCATCAAAACCATCGTTGTTGTTCATCGTGTGCATCAGAAGCATTCATAGCTGTTAGTTGTCATTCATCGCTGGTCATACTAAACCGTCGTGTTGCTATCATCCTGGTCATTCAGAATCATCATAGCCGTTGTTGCTTATCCATCTGATCATGATAACCTTTCATGGGTGCTATCATCCTGGTAGCAGAACCATCATAGCCCGTTTTTTGTTATCATTCCTGATCATTATAACTAATCGTTTTGTGATCATCCTGTCATCAGAACATTATAGCCGTTGTTTATCATTCATGGTTCATGAATCACATCGTTGTGCCATCATTTCCTGTCATCAGAACCATCCATAACCGTTGTTGTAAGCATACTGGTCATTAATAACCATCGTTGTGTTATCATCCTGGTCATCAGAAGCATGCATTACCTGTTGTTGTTATCATCCTGGTTCAGCAGAGTCATCGATAACCGTTGTTGTTATCATCCTGATCATGATAACTATCGTTGTTGTTATCATCCTGGTTATTATAATCGTCGTTGTTGCTATCATCCTGGTCATCAAAAGCATCATAGCCGTTGTTGTTATCATCATGGTCATAATCACCATCGTTGTTGCCATCATCCTGGTCATCAGAACCATCATAACCGTTGTTGTAATTCATCCTGTCATTAAAGCCCAATCGCTTTGTGTTTTAAATCATCCTGGTCATCAGAAGCATCATACCTGTTGTTGTTATCATCCTGGTCATCAGAATCATCATAGCCGTTGTTGTTATCATCCTGAGCATGATAACTATCGTTGTTGTTATCATCCTGGTCATTATAATCGTCGTTGTTGCTATCATCCTGGTCATCAGAACCATCATAGCCGTTGTTGTTATCATCCTGATCATGATAACTATCGTGGTTGCTATCATCCTGGTCATCAGAAGCATCATAGCCGTTGTTGCTATCATCCTGGTCATTATAACCATCGTTGTTGCTCTCATCCTGGTTATCAGAATCATCATAGCTATTGTTGTTATCATCCTGGTCATTATAACCATCGTTGTTGCTATCATCTTGATCAGAATAACGCTTGTAGCCGTTGTTGTAATCATCCTTATCATCATAGCCACCGTTGTTGCCATTGTAGTCATCATCGCGGCCATTCACATCGTCACCTTTGCTATCATCATACGCAGAATACTTGCCGCTGTAGTCATCATCGTACGACTTCTTTTTGGGCCACGCACTTTTTTTGCCATCATCGTACGAGTCATAGTCGTTTCCGTTGTCGTCGGGCTTGCTTGAGTAGCCATCATCTGCCGACGTCGACTCCTGACTCTCGTCATCTGCCGATTCGGCGGCGTCGACGGAGGGCCCCGTGTCGTCGATCAGCGAGCTAGCGTCGTCGCTCAGCGCGTTGATCGACTTGTCCTGTTCGCCGTACCACGAGTCGTCACTCTTGTCACCGTAGGCGGTGTCCACCTCATCATCTGTCCAGCTGAGAGCGCTGTGCGTCTCACCGTCCAGCTCCTGGCTGGCGTAGTGCTGGCCGCGGTACACGTCCCGGGCATGCGCAAAGGCCACCAGCAGTAACAGGGCAGTGATCTGAGGGACGCAGACAGGGGAGATATGGGTTAGTGTCAGTGTGTTTCATGGGCTGGGTGCACCCATGGGTGCCCACTCAATTCTTCCGATTGTCTGGGGCGGGGTAGGCATTTTTCGACTTTGCATGTACGTTGGGCCATGGGGTATGACAATTTTATCATGTCAATTGCCGTTATTTTTTATTTGAACACTCACATGGTTTAACCAGGTAAATATGTTGAGATAAATTGATAAGATGACCACTTAAACAATACATTTGGGCAATTACATGCAGAACAATAATCATGGTAATTTACCTAGCATGGGAAGACTGAAATCCCAAAATCATGTCCATCAAAGTCTGATCCGTATACAATGTTGGACCCGAATCAAAGTGGTTCGATGAGTCAAAAGCCACAGCGAATACACCAAGGCGCGTGCAGTATATTTATCGTGATAGCATGCAAGTAAATCGTTAGACATACATGGTTGCAATTTTGTAAAAAAATTAGTCTGCTCAATATGAATGGGGCCGGACCGGGCATGGCCTCGATATTATGAGATTTGAATGAGGTCTGTCTAGGGCTCATGGCTGGTGTTCATAGGTTTCGGCTGGGCTGGGCTTGGGGTTTAGGCACCCATGAAACACTCTGGTTAGTGTCACACCGGATGCCTCACACGGCGGTCACCAGCAGTAACAGGATAGTCATCTGTGTGAACACACGTTCACGTACACGCACACGCACACGCACACGCACACGCACACGCACACGCACACGCACACGTGCGAGCGAGTGCACGGCACGCACGCAAACGCACGCAACGCACGCACCACCGCACGCACGCTCAAACACCACGCACGCTACGCAGCACGCACGCACGCACGGCACCACGCACGCACGCACGCACGCACGCACGCACGCACGCACGCACACACACACACACACACACACACATGCACACATACACACAGTGGATACAGGAGTTAGTGACACATAGGAAATTAGCTCCGGAAACATTTAGCCCTCACCCTACGGAGGGAGGGGCTGACAGCCCCCCCCCCTGAGGTTATTCTTGAACATTTTTGTACGCATATAGTGCATTTTGCTGAAATTTTTAGCAGCTTATTTGTACAAAAAATAAACGCATGATTTCACAATTTTATCGAAATTAGTTAAGTAGTTTGGGAGATACTGACGTTTTAGTGACGACATGATGGTGAAAAACGATAATTGTGTTAAAGGGAGTCTGCCTACTCTTTTGAAATGTCAAATATATTTTTATTACGGTAAGAAGCTATTGCTTTGATTATTGGTTACGGATAAAATTCCGTCCTGGAGCCCCTTAGAAAATTGAATTTTTTACTTATATTCTGGTTTTGCATTTGTATTGTTTCAAAACTTATTAAAATGACCTCATATAAACAGAGTAGCGATAGACTTTATTGCGCACTTGGCGCCAGAGCTTAACAGATATATGCTAGCTTGAATTTAAGAGCAATGCTTCTGGGCGAAGCTCTCTGTGCGACTATTGATAATTAATCTACTCGTATGTTGATTGGCTATTTGGAATATCTCCAGCAACTAAAGTGATTCTTGGGAAAGAAAGTTACATGCGCTAAATTCAGAAAAATATGTTCTACGACTAGTGTCAACAACTCAACATGACCAATGTGAGTAGGCACACTCCCTTTGATCAAATAGAGCTATTACAAATAAGCGCCAAACAAAACGGCACAAAAAGAAAACAATTTTGTATTTTGCATGAAACTCTCAAGTTTTCAAAGGTTAAGGTTTTTATTTCCAAAAATTAAAAAAACGTTTTTTTTTATAGAAAAGTCGTTGCAAAATTAAACTTTTGAAATATATTAGAAAGGCGAATATGTGAGCAAACTGAGTATGGAAAATACCCAAACCAAATTTGAGAACAATATCTATATTTTTGACAGAGTGATGGCTTTCTTAGTGCAATTAACTTATGGCGTCATTTTTTAGATAACTTTTTAAACTT
The DNA here is from genome assembly GCA_014673585.1 of Semibalanus balanoides. Classification (NCBI taxonomy): domain Eukaryota; kingdom Metazoa; phylum Arthropoda; class Thecostraca; order Balanomorpha; family Balanidae; genus Semibalanus; species Semibalanus balanoides. The sequence continues at coordinate 488,416 of VOPJ01012309.1, read as the reverse complement.
TTTGACCAGATACGAAAAATCAGTACCTTTTTGTGTTTATGTGACAAAGCTGGTTTAGAAACATGCATTTTTGTTTACATTTGATATTTTTTATTTTAAAGTTTTCTGAAAGCGCAAAAACGATTCACTGGACGTGTTTGAATTAAGGTCATTCACTTGACCTGGAAGCTCACCCGTTAAAGGGACACTGCCACCTTAACATTAAATTAGATTTAAGATTGCCATTTGCCGTGCTAGACATTGAAATTATGTATAGTATAAGTTAAAACAACCACCGAGGTCGAATCACAAGAAGTTTGAGATTGGTTTTGACATCTGTAACATCCCCAGTCCCCAGTGTATTTGAGCGGGAACCCTGGTCCGATGACGTCGTCACTCTTTACTAAATGTTGATGATAGTGGACTTGTTTTACATTTGGCCATACATTAGCCGTCTATTAGTGGGCCAGCGTGAAGGTTCTCCATTCCCGAAATTCCTATATGAACGTCATCAGCCCAAATATTAAAACTTAACTTTTTATGAAATTGAGCACTTAGGTAAGACTTGAGAGTCATTTACTTTTCCTCACGTTATTCAGATATTAATGTAGTTTTCACTGAAGAAGGCGTCACAATGTGTGCCGAAATATCTGAATTTTGTAATGTATAAAGTCAATCCTCTTGAAAACTCTGAAAAACTACAGTAATAAATTGAGCACTGTTTGTGAGAAACAAATGTCATAATCGTGTTCGGCAGCAATTACTCCATATTTAGCACCACAAGCGGCGTACATTTGAGAACTTTTGGGAAGGTGGTAGTGTCTCTTTAACCTGAAATCTGACAATTTTATACCGTTAGATTTCTGACATGAGGGGCACCATGCTGGTTTGTACCGCGTTGCTCGATGCTGCTTGGCTAGGAGGCTAGTAGGGCGAAGGTGAAAAAAGCTCTCGAAGGGTCAGGTTTAAAGCTTGGAAAGTTACAAAGTTTAGTTCATGTTTCTATTATATTACGATTGGAAGAAATTCGATAATAAGTTATGTTATTGCTATTTTTTACAATATAATCTATCTAATAAAATAATGTCATTTCCCATTACAAATGGAGTTATGACTGAAAATCGATAGACGAGACCAAAATATATTTAAACTGATCACATTTTGCACATAAATATCCCTACCAAAAGATATTTCAAATTAAAGTTGAGAAGCGTTCCACGCTAAAAACGGTCGGTACTCACAAGTAGGTATTGTATTTATTTGTTAGCGATTTCACTTTCCGAACTAAAAGCCTACATACGGATAGTTATTTATAATGCAGTTATATTTTATGCTTCATGCACTCCATCTTTTGCGAATATGTACGAAAGTTCTATGCAAAAATCTGCAAACATTTGCAAAAATGTCTATTGAAATCGGCAGTATAGTTATCCCCCGCACGGCGAGCATTAACAAGATGGATGTTTTTGCCACGCATTGTCAGCGTACAGATATTCAATATATTGTAGTGCATGCACAAAACATTTATCTGAATCGTTTTTTTTTCGAAATCAATAAATCAAAAATAATATTCAACCGTGATACATTCGGTGGATTAATTTGGCCCCCCTACGACGACTTATTTAGTATCTGCCATTTGTTGAGATGTAATTCAACGAGAGATATTCAACGTCTATCATATTTGTACTAAAGCGCCAGATATGTTGCAATTCCAATAGTGGAGGCAAAGCACTGATCATGAATACGAAAGAAGTATATGTACTTGCTTTTTAACCTTTGTTAACTTCGAAATTTGAATAAGTGCCTACATATGTATTATTCCTAAATATAGATCACACAATTTTATACCGTAACGGTCGCATAATTATTATTGATCAAACAAAACTAGATACTATCGGGTCAGTAATATCTACCGAGTACTACCGAGTACTACCGGGCCGGAAGTAACCGGTAGTACCCGGTAATATGTGTTTATCAATTTGATTATACAAAGAAAACTAACTGGAAATTTTGCATTGTAAAAGCTTAGAGCAGATAATTATACATGAACTCATAAAGGTTCAATTGATACAAACAAATATCTGGGAAAAGACGTGTCCCTAGACTCAACTTTACCCAAAATGCACGAAATATTACCGGGTACTACCGGGAACTACCGGGTACAAATCAATCTTTCGTGAAAACGGCTATTATCTTTCCAGCAAATTGTACGCACATGCTAATTCAGCAGCAACTGGACACTTGGGGCCTCCATGATAAAAGCTACCGCAGCAGCAGCTACGTCTTCAAAAGCACCTGGACAGCAAACACCTTACCAGCTCCGCCGGCAGTCATACCGAGACCAGCGGGAGGGAACGCGGAACGTCGTCAGATCACCACCAGCACCACGTTGATCACCGCGTCAGATCACCAGCACCACGGTGGTGACACTCTCCTGAGCACGCTGCCGGCTCGACAGGCACATCCTCCTTATTCCGAAGGCCGCCGGTCCTCACTCCGAGGCCGCTGGTCCTCACTCCGAGGACACCGGTCTCCCTTCCGAGGACACCGGTCCCCCTTCCGAAGCCGCCGGTCCTCCCTCTGAGGCCGCCGGTCCTCACTCCGAGGACACCGGTCCTCACTCCGAGGCCGCCGGTCCTTACTCCGAGGCCGCCGGTCCTCACTCCGAGGCCGCCGGTCCCCACTCTGCTCGCTACACTCACCGTCTTCATGACGCCCGCGTTTGAAGACTGATGTCGCCGGGGGGCCGGCGCCGCCTTATATTGTTTCCTCTTGACGGACTCGTACCCACCGATCGGCGTGACTTGGCCGGCGACAAAAATGGGCGCCGCGCCGTGCCGCCGCAGGTGACGACCCGCCCGTTCCGGCCGAAGCTCCCGAGGACGATGGACTTTCCTCCACTGCTGACAATGCTGCGTTGCTTTTCCCTCCCGGCTAGTCGACGCGACGCACCTCAGACTCAGACTGTATTTTCCTGCGCCTGTGAAAGGCGACTGGGGAGGGGATGTCTGACCTCCCGGCGACCATATGCAGCGGAAGAAAGCGCCAGGTAAAACGGCAGAACAAATAGGATCCTGTGCCATTTTTATGTTGTCACAGCCGCATTGTGTGGCCTGGGAGGTTTTCCTGTGTATATACATGTGTATATGTGTGGCTCAATCCACCAACAAGTTTGTGTGCCAGGCTCATTGCATTCTGTACAGACGCTGAAATATGCATGATGGGAATGGGACAACTGACAAGAGCTAATGAAGAAAGCGACAAGGTCGAAGGAATCATTTTTTTAGTAATCAGCTATGACCGCACAAGCAGGGGCGGATCCCAGGGGGGGCCACGGGGCCATGGCCCCCCCAAAGAGCCTGAGACTATGATTTGCCCCCAAAGGTCGGACAAATGAAAATTTATCGTAAAAATTGGCCTTGCAGCAGTAAAAATCCAGCTTTTTCACAGTCAAAATGAAAAATTTCGCGCCGCTTCGCGGCATGACATAAGTTTGGCAATTGCCTATACAACATTTTTGAAAAGACGGAAAAAGCGAAATTAGGTAGCATTTAGTGTCTGGCAGGCTCTCGCTGGCGGTGATTACTGACCAGCAGATACCACGGCTTTACTGAATCTAGAACAGATAACCACGCCAACAGATTACTGACCCTGACCACGCCCGGCGCCCCTTCCGTGACTGCCCTTCTCCGGACTCAATGGACTGGCGTCCCTTCCGGCTATTGATGGCGGCCCCACCAAATGTTGAAGGCACGACGAGCACGTGTGGAAGAGAGGCGTTCCCCCGTCAAATTTCGCAATATTGGTGGCGGCTCCAGTCGATCGGCGTGGCACCTCTCAAGACCACTACTTGGTTCCTTTGTTAATTTCTGCAACGCCACTGATCCGCAAGCTGCATGGCGCCCACTTTAAATGTGGCGCCCGCTTTGATAACAGTTACAATGGTGGCAAGATGCCTTTCTGAGGCGGCAAGATTTCCAAGGGCGACATGGTGCTTCTAAGGGGTTTGCCATAATACGGCTCTAAGAGCGTAATAATACCTCCGAGGCGCAAGGTGTCTTATGAGCGGCAAAGAACGTCTTCTGATGACGGCAAAATAACTTTTCGAGGGCGGCATGATGCCCTACCAAGGGCGGCATAATGCATTTTTTTGGGGCGGCTTTAAATGTTTTCCCGAGGGGGCAAATATTCTTCCAGGGGCGTAGCCGTGCCCAGGTCTGGCCAATGGGGGTCCCGACTGAATTCCAGGGGCCTTTGGAGATGAAGGGCCCTACAAAACATTTTTGTAGAGTGCCGTTGCTTAGTGCACTCAGTCTGTAAGACATCAGTTAGCGCACTGTTTTTTTTTTTTTTTTTTTTTTTTTTTAAACACGATTCTAGAACCGTATCGTGGCGCAGTAACAGGTCCTTTGTCTGGCTGGATGGATATACATTTTTTTTCGTCATTTCAGCGACCGCCCTCAATACTTTATGCGTGACGCCTCTGCGGAGTGGTATGAATAAACGTGATTATTACTTAGGTGTGTATATGCTACGGAAAGTGGTGCTTTCTCGGTTTTAATGTGATTTATGTGATTTTTTGTGTGTCTGTTTAAATGTGATTTTCCCGATTTTTAACTTTTTTTTCGGAAAATGTGTTTTTCCCTATTTTTATTTTTTTTTTTTTAACTAATATAATTTCGGGGAATTTTAGGATTTTGTTTTTTTTTCCGAAAAAATTTTTTTTTTCTTCGAAAAGTGTTTTACCCCCCAAAAGTGTGATTTCCCCACCTTTTTATTATCTCGAATGCCAAATAAGGTGAGAAGCCCAAATCCGTGGAGAAAAAAAATGGGGGTACCTTTTTGCCAAAAAAAAGTTGGCCCCCCCAAACCGAGCGGCTGGATCCGCCCCAGCGCACAAGGAATGTCACTGACTTGACACATTTGACAATGGATCAAAGTATTTCAAGCTAATAATCTTCCTAAGCTTGGGTTTTCATGCATCGGTTGCGAGTATTTTGATAAACCATGACCAATTGACCATTGACAATGATGCTGTGCTCTGGTGGGAATTGTAGTCCATCAAGCGCCCGCACATGGTGCAGTGTGGTGACTAGTATTTCTGTGTTTTATTGTGTTGATTGACATGTTTGCTTGTTCATCTTATAGCGAGCTTCGACTAAAAATTCTATATGAATAGTTTTAGACATTAACCCTAATCCTGGAGGGATTAAAAGTATTCGAGTCTGTCGGGGGGTGCTTATTCGGCCCCCTTCAGATCTCGGCTGTCATAAGAGCTAGAAACATGAAACTTGGTATGTGGCTAGGGTCCACAAATAACTCTATTTTGTCAAATTTTGTTGACCTCTTGGGTCACTATCTTCAAGGTCAAATGACGTCATCAAAAGTCATATTTGTCAAAACATGATATTCTTAGGAAACGTTGCCATTATCTCGAGAACTATGGCAGCTAGGAGGAATCCGAAAAATACTGTAAATATATTTTAATTGTCTTTCGCCACTATGACATCAGAAATGACCTCAGAACAATTGTTTGGGATGTAGAGGTCAACAAATGTTAAAAAATATGTTTTTCAGCAAAAGTTTTTCATTGATTACTTTTTAAATAAAACCATAGATAACAGTAGACCATAGATAACAGATAACAGATAACAGATAACATAGATAACAGATAACAGTAGGTCTACTGTTATCTATGCTTAAACATATAGAGCACTTATTTTGGTTTTATCGTGTTTCTCTCGTCATTGCAGTTCGAATCATATCATTTTTTGTCAAATCAAAAATTTACCCCGGGTCAAGGTCAAGGTCAAGGTCAAGGTGGCATAAATCGGTCAAACTGATTATAAAAAGATGCGTATTGACAAGACAAACGTTTTGAGACCATTTGCAAGTCTCTATGGTGATCCTGTCTCGGGTTATTGATAGAAAAGTGTTCGTGACCTTGAATGACCTTTCAAAATATCACTGACTAAAAATTGCATCCTGGTCATCAAGAAGGGTCGAAGATGGCATGATACTGAAATAATTGAATTGTTACAATAGCCGTTTTCACGATGGCTTATTTTGCGCGAAATGTTTTAAGACATTTTAAAATGTTTTAGTAAAAGCCGCTTTCACGATGGATTAATTTGCGAAAAAAAAATGTTTTGGCCTCGCCCTACGGGACCGTAGGGCTAGGTCAAAACATTTTTTACGCAAATTAGCCCATCGTGAAAACGGCTAATGTGTTAAACCCTTCTTTTGAGTGCCTATCGCCCGCAGCACTGTTGATATTCTGAGCGCGCCACCGTTGCACTGCGTCATGAGTTTTGTCCGTTTTTTTTCGATCAGCCAACCATTATGTAGTTTTCATTTACATAACTCAATGTGACAAAGGTGTTTTGCATGGGCGAAATGGATGCCGTGCAAATATTGACCCGTGCATTGCTTATGACGCATGCGGGTGAAAATATAGTCTTCCATTTCGGTCGAGAAGGCTTCCTTTGTCATGGTCACTATTCGTCCTATATAGTTTTCAGTGTTCACTATTCGTCCTATATAGTGTTCAGTGGTCACTATTCGTCCTATATAGTGTTCAGTGTTCACTATTCGTCCTATATAGTGTTCAGTGTTCACTATTCGTCCTATATAGTGGTTGGTCAGTTGGTTCACTATTCGTCCTATAAGACGTGTTCAGTGTTCAATTATTCGTCCTATACTAGTGTTTCAGTTGTTACTAGCTCTCGTACCTATAATTTTGCTTCAAAGTGGTCACTCATTATCGGTCTACAATATGTGTTCAGGTATGCTTCACCTATTCGTAGCCTATATAGTGTTCAGTGGCACTATTCGTCCTACATAGTGTTCAGTGTTACTTCAAAGTCAATTGATGTGTTTTCTTGTGTTTATTTAATTGTGCATCTTCGTAACTTCTTTTTTTCTTGTTATTTTATAATTTGAACTTATGTTTGATTATAAAAAACGTTTTATTCTTGTTGTTTTGTTATTCTTAATTTCCTGGAATTTGTACGTTGCCAAGGATTAACACTTGCGTGCGTTCTCACAGGTCCGAGTCAGTTGCCAGATGCAATCTCCCCTTTTTCACTTTGTTACCACTTTCGCATTAGAACTAAGAAGTTAATCTGCATTTATTTTCTAGAATCTTTCCAGCTGATTATACACTATTGGAGTTAAATGTAACTTTTTTGTTAGCTGTCCATTCAAATTTCAATTATTCACCGTTTTTCAATGTATTACATATTACAAGACACGCTTTTTTCCATTCCATATACATTATTCTTGTTATCCAACTCCATCTTTTTTTTTTATTTTTTTTTTTTTATAATTTTTATTCTACTATTTTTTTTTTTTTTTGTGTTTTTTTTTGTTCATTAATTTTTTTGTTTTTGTATTTTTTTTTGATATTTTTTTTTTTGTTTTCTTTTTTTTATTTTTACTTTTTTTTGGTTTTGTTTTTTTGTTTTTTTGTTTTTGTTTGTTTATTTGGTAAATTTGTATTGTTTTATTATTTTTTTTTCTATTATTTTATTTTTTTTATTTTTTTTTTTTTTTTATTTTTTTTTTTTTTTATTTTTTTTGTTTTTTGTTTTTTTGGAATTTATTTTTTTTTTGTTTTTTTTTTTTTTTTTTTTTTTGTTTTTTTTGTTTTTATTTTTTTTTGTTTTTTTTTATATGTTTTTTTTTTTTTTTTTTTTTGGATTTTTTTTTTTTTTTTTTTTTTTATTTTTTGGTTTTGGTTTATTATTTTTTTTTGTTTTGTTTTTTGTTTGTTTTTTTTTTTTTTTTTTTACTTTATTATTTTTATTTTTTTTTTTATTTTTCATTTTGATTAGTTTTATTTGTTTTTGTTGTGTGTTTTGTTTTTATTTTTTGTTTTATTGGTTTGTTTTTTATATTTATTTTTGTTATTTGATTTTTTTTTTTTTTTATTTTTTTGGTTTTTTGTTTTTTTTTTTGTTTTGTTTTTTTTTTGTTTTTTTTTTTTTTTGTTTTTTTTTTTTTGGTTGTTATTTAATTTTAATTTTACATTTTTTTTTTTGTTTTTTTTTTTTTATTTTATAATTTTATTTTATTTTTTTGTTTTGTTTTTTTTATTTTGTTTGTTTTTTTTTTTTTTTTTTTTGTTTGTTGGTAATTTTTTTTGTTTTTTTTTTTTTTTTTTTTTTATTTTTTTTTTTTTTTTTTTTTTTTTTTTATTTTTTTATTTTTTGGGAACATCCTATGACCGTGTATGGTGAACATTCCTATGACGTGTATTGGTGGCAATCCTATGACCGTGTATTGGTGACATCCTATGACGTGTATTGGTGACATCCTAGTGACCGTGATATTGGTGATATCCTATGACGTTATGGTGACATCTATATGACGTGTATTGATGACATCCTAGGGCCGTGTATTGGTGACATCCTATGACCGTGTATTGGTGAATCCTATGAACCGTTGTTATTGGTGACATCCTATTGGACCTTTGTATTGGTGACATCCATGACCGTGTATGGGTGACATCCTATGACGTGTATTGGTGACATCCTATGACCGTGTTATTGGTGACATCCTATGACGTGTATTGGTGATATCCTATGACCTGTGTATTGGTGATATCCTAGGGCCGTGTAATTGGTGACATCCAGTGACCGTGTATGGTGACATCTAGGGCCGTGTTTGGTGCATCCTATGAACGTGGTATGTACATCCTATGGGCCGTGTATGGTGACATCTCTATGACCGGTGTATTGGTGACATCTCTAAGGCCGGTTATTGGTCGACATCCTATGACGCGGTTGTATTGGTGGCATCCCTATGAACGTGTATTGGTGACATCCTATGACCGTGTATTGATTATCAGGGACGTATCCAACGGAGGCGAGAGCGGCCGCCCCCTGAAAGCCAGAGGGGCTCTTTTGCGCCGAGAAGTGCCGACAAGACTGCGCGAAGCGCGGTATCATGGGCTGTTAACCCGCGCGGCGTAGGGGGCGGGGTAAATATTACACCCTCCTGGGTTTTCTCAATACCTTGAAAGCTATAACAGATAGCGACGTCGATGTTTCAGCACCTTATGCAGCATCAATTTGACATCTTCTCCAAACAATTCATTGAAAATGAATCATAACTTTGGGAGATAATGACGTTTTGATGACGTCATGTCATGCCATTTTGGGTGGAAAAACGATAAATGTTTGATGCAACGTAGAAAATATAGCTTAAATGCAAATTGCAAACGGAAAACTGAAAAAGGAAGGAAATTGATGTCTACAAAATGATTATCTCGGATTTCCAAAATTTTGGGTTTTTGACCCCTTTAAATCCAAAAAGCGGATGTTTTGGGAAATTTATCCCTTAAATTGATTTTTGTCGATGTATTCAAACAAAAACGGAATATATAGGAGAGAACCACGTGTAAGAAATACCCAAACCAAATTTCAAAGTAATATCTTTATTTTGCAGTGACTGATTGCTTACCAAGCATAAGTAGCTAATGACGTTATTAAAAAAGTGCATTTTTTATTTTTTACCTGATACAGATATATAAATGCCAGTGTTGTATTTATGAGACAAAACTGATCTAGAAACATGCATTGTTTATTCGTATTAGTCAGTTTCTAGTTTTGACCTTAGATTACCGGATCTTGACCTTTTATGGAATCAAGTTGTAATAACTGTTACTGATGTCGATTTTTACGTGTAAAATAACCCATAAAACATGTGTCACAAGACTTTCGTTGACCTCTTGGTGACAGTGACGCTTTTGTGACCTGATCTTGGACCTTGACTTTGCATACAATTACCTTTTAATTTATGCATGGAGAGAATTACCCTTTGAGAGCTTTATGTGCATTGATAGTCTTAATCAAAGGTTTCGAATTGAAAGTATGAACCATTAACTCAATTAACTCGAATTTTACATATGACCTGACCGTGACCTGACATTTGACCTAACTTCGAAAATTTCGGGCATGCATTTTATTATTTTATTGAGGGCTTTCGATCGCCGCCATGCACGTCTCGCTGCGATTGTTTGCTTGGAAGATACGAGTGGGGGTAATATTTACCCCACCCCCTACGCCGCGCGTTCGGCTGGAGACCCCTACGCCGCGCGGTTTAAGTGTTGGAATACCACGCGAAATGTCAAGTATTTTAACCCGCACGGCGTAGGGGTCTGGGTCACACTGCACGTGCGCACGTGCACACCCCTGTTACTAACTCAGAAACAGTTCGAACGAATAAGCTGAAATTTGGTGTGGGGGTTGAGACCAAAACACTGCCATCTACGGACTCGCTCGTGCTCTTCCGATTAAAGCGTCTTATATTTTATCTGAAGGTATTTTCACTTCGGAAGCAAAAACAGTTAAAGTAAAGAAATTGGCAAGTTCACTTAGCATCGCATACCTATGCTCATGGTCATGCCTAAACTCAAATATACTATGTTTTCAATCAATCAAAAATATTACTATCATATAATAATCAGGAAAACACTACAAATGCAGCTATTAATAATGCTTACAACAGTATAAGTTTTAACATTCTGAAATACTATCAATCTGATTTATCAACAAAGTCATGTTTGTAAAACCGATATTACGGAGTCATACAATATCGGATATATACTTGTGATAATTACCATTGATCACGTCATGATGCTATTTAACTTTGAGAAAAGCAGCCCACACTAATCATACAAATTAGCTATACGAGTAAAGCTTATTTCCGTTAAGCTCATTTTTCGTATAGCTAATTTCCTACACGAATTAGCAACAACATGAACAAGTCAACAAGGACAAAGGAAAAGGGAAATTGTTTTTTATTCCACAATCCATCAACTCGACTTGCCTAATTAAAATGACAACACCGTACATCAAAATACGCATGCTGTATTGCGTAGCCTACTAGCCCAATATAATCTCATTTCTTTTCTGCTTCAGACAGCGTTCGATAATCAAGAAGACAACACCTGTAGCGAGCCCCATCGGTATCAAGCAGAACACTTGCTTGAGGTCGCTCAGTCCCATAGCCTTCAGGTCAGCTTGCTGCACATCACTTGAGTCCGGACACATAAAGTCCTCCAGTTTGTGCTTCTCCCAGGAGGTGATCAGCCTCTGCAGGGAACCGGAGGCGCGCATCCTCACCAACAGCTTGTTGAACAGATCGTAGTGCGGAAAATCCTTCCGGAAGGCCAGCCCTCGGTACTCTTTCGAGATGATCCCGGGCAGCACGCAGAAGGAACACTCCCACGTGGTGTTCTCGCCGCATCCCAGGTACTTCACCATCGTGTCGGCCGTGGCGTCGATGACGATCCGGTCCGCCTCGGAGAACACGTCCATCGCCTCCGTGTAGGTGTCGGCGAGGGTGACCTGCGGCGTGCCGGCCAGTGGGGAAAGCTCAGCTAACGCGGTGTGCAGCGAGGAGTAGCTCCAGTCGGAGGCGGCCCGGAACTCAGCGATGCTCCGGAACGGCAGCTGCGGCACGTTGACGGCCAGGAACGACAGCAGTACGGCCGAGTACGTCGTGTACAGCACGAACGTGCCAGCCAGACCGCTAAACAGTACGATCCGCGGCGCCGCGCGGCCAAACTCCAGCTCTACACCCTGCTGGCACGCCAGACCGACCACGGTGAACAAGGCGTCCGCGGCACGGTACGGGGCCGGGGAAACCCGACCAAGGCCACTCCTGCGGCGGTCCACGTGACGCGCGAACAGCAGCGCCACGCCCAGCACGGCCAGCAGCGCGGCCACGCCCGTCCAGGCGGATGTGGTGAAGGGTAGCATGACGGCGCCGCGGCCGGAGCGCACCTCGGGTCTGCGCAGCGCCAGGCCGACCTGCACCTGCTGCACCGGCTGGCTGAGCCTCAGAGTGCGATGCCGCCGCGGGGTTCCAATCAGCAGCCCGCCGGCCACGTCTGCGGCGCCACTGGCTACGCTGGACTGGACCGCCGCCCACGGCTGGTCGCCACGGGCCAGCTCCAGCCGGTAGGAGAAGCCGAGGATGTGCTGCAGGGAGAGAAGCAGCTCCCCGGCCATGCCGCCGGTAATGGAGCCGTTTGAGTGCATCAGCTGCGCGCCGGGCGGCGGCGACGCCACGGCAGCGATACGGATGGTGACGCCGGATAGAGAGCCGCGACTCCACACACTGAAGTCATCGTACGGACGATGTTGGTGACGAAAACTCCCCGCCCTCGCAAGGTGCCCAGCGGCAAGTCGTCACGTGGACGGTTCCACATTTTGGCGTCGAAGAAGCGGACGCTGGTGCGCGCGGTGAGAGTTACGGTGAAGATGTTAGCGAAGCGAGAGCGCAGGAAGAAGCCAGTTTCCGGGCAGCCCAGACAGACGACGAGGACTCTGGTCTTGTGGCGACACCAGCGGTCTGTCAGACGGACCATGGGTGAGTGGGTGATGAGCAGGGTATCGGCGCGAGCAGCGGTGATGTTGGAGCGGGTACGGGAGGCAGCAGCCATGCTTTCACCAAGAGAGAGCTGAATCGCACTGGTGAAGATGGCATGTCTTGACAATGATTTGATGAGTTCGTTCGTCTCCGATTCTGAAATAAACGTATTTTTTACTATGGTTTCATTGAAGGATGTACTCATAATTAATTCCTAGTTTAACGCTCTTCAGTGCAGGCGGAGGGAAATTTAAGCCACAAACTCGGTAAAAAAACATTCAGTTAATATTATTATAAGTATTATTATTATTTTCTACTCACGAAGTTATTGTCCGATTTCGATGACATTTGCGATAACCTAATTTTTAACAAATTTACTTTGAAATTTGTTTAGCTTCTACCTCATTCGACCCGTGACCTTTGACCTGTTTCTCAACGTCATGTCTGGCGCAACTGGTGTCCCGTAATATTTTTATTGTCACTTGTACATACATGCAGTCTCCGAGTGCTTGTTTTTCAGGAGCATATGCACCGGTGCTACCAGGTGATATTAATGGTTTCCAATGAGATCGTGACCTCCGTTGACCTTATGTAACTTTTTTGGCCACTGACATTTTCTTGAGGATTTTGAGACGCTGATATTATATTTGAGTTCCATTCTACGTTATTATATATTCTACTGGGGTCATGCACTATCACAGTTCAACCGAGATTACTGACGTTGGATGACCTGAAATGACCTATGTGGAGTTTGGTTGTTATTAGAACATTTTGTTAAGCTGATTTCAAGTTTGGCCCCCATTTTGCATAATTATATGCTCGTTTACGATTCTGGCTCGATTACAGTTAAATATCTAGGCATAAACACTTTGCATGACATCTGGGTCATTAACATGACCTCAGAAGTCACATAATGACCCATAACCTTCACATTGCTTATCGGCGAATTCCTCTCGTCACAAGCAACACGTTCGTTGTTTAATGATTTAATCACCACTCATTTGGAGCGCAGCACCAGGGGGTCATACCGACTAATACCCCGTCATCTTTCCCGGTCACGTAAGTATTATACCCTACCAGGGCGAAGGTTAACATCGGGTACCAACAGCTTACTCTCATGGCAAGTGATACACTGTTTTTTTAATCGATAAAGCTCTAGCTCAATCAACCCGCGCACAGGCGGGGGAGGCGAATATCCGCACCCCAGACGTTTTTCTGAAGTAGCGGGAAAATGGCTTGGCGTAGCGCCGCAAAACTTTGCACAACTGTTTGGGTATCAATTACGCACACTTTCTCGAAGTTTTGACCTCCTAAATTTCAAGGTCACGTCGTCAGGTCACATTAAATGACATGACCTCAAGTCACGTTTTTAAAAGTTGCCATGCCATCTTGCCGAAGCCACAGTGGTGAACCAAAGAGTCTGAAACTCACAGTATATAATAACGCTATGGGTATCAACAGTTATTTAATCTTGGATTTTTTGTATCGATGACCTGAGGTCATGTCAATTTCGTGACCTCCCATTATAATTTGATGGTATACAATTTAAATGCACACCAATTGAACAAAACCTGGCTAAATATGGTCAGCTTTCATTCTTATCAGTATCTTGGAGTTAAGCAAAAAAATGCATGTTGTAATTTTCTTCCGTGACCTCTTGAAGGTCAAATCCAATGTGCCACGAGGGCATATGGTTTGTGTACAATGACTCATCTTTTACGTAAGGTAGAGAGCTATAGTTTTCACCATTCTGTTTCTCTTGTCAAGTTCAATCAAGTGATATCAAATTTAACTTGACCTTGACATGACCTCAGGTCAGGTTAGGTATTTTTTAGTTTGACCTAGCTAGGTCATACGATATATTATTATATGTTCCGTGATGAGAGAAACACGATGATGGCAAAATCGTTGCTCTAGTTTTAATAAATACAAAGTTATTATCAAAAAACTTTCCCATGAAAGTAAGCATTTTTACCTTTGCTGACCTCTGGAGCCTTAACTATTGACCCTATCTCAAATCTGAAGGAGCCTTGCAGAAAGAGCGTTTCAGGGACATTTCTGTGCTTTTTATTACTCCTAGCTATATTAATTATTGAGCTAGCCTAGATTATGTGAATCAATGCTCAATTTACTCGAAATATGGAAAAATTTGACCTGTGTTGACCTCTGGTGACAACGTTGACTTGATAATTTTTATCATTATTTTCTTTAGTACTCGTTACGGCCTACCCCCGGACGCCGTCTTCCGCTTCTTGCTACTTTTCGGTTTTCGAGATCTCTGGGGGGGTCTGCCCCCGTTGGTTCTAAGTTGGCTCAGACCACCGTCGGTGCGCGGTTTAAGAGCAAAACGATAGGGGAGTCGCATCCCCCCCCCCCCCTGCACGGCCACTTAGGTACTAGACGTTGCACTGGCGAGAGTTTTGCAATGTCTCATGTGCCTTCCCCGTACATAGAGCCTCTATAGAGCATTCAGAAGCGCCTAAGTCTGTTTGCGTCATTGGTCAAACGACAAGAGAAACACATAGCTCATTGAAGACAACTACTAGATGGTTGACCAGCACTCCAGTTAACCAGTTGTCACTCACAGTTCATGCAGAAAAGCTGATCCGCCAATCCTTTGACCCGTTCGACGATCGGCCCGCCGACCCCTTTATCCGTTAAGCCGTTGACCCGTTAATAGCCAACAGGCCGTAAGCCGACAGTCCCCTGGCGCTGCTCAGTCCTGGGAGATTACTACATTTAGATCGGAGTCGGAATTCAACGCTTGATAATATTCGCCAGATATATTCACTGACACGCACTAAATCCGATCGAAAATCTGCGCTCACCTGTCATATAATCCCTGACCACTACTTGGACGGCAGACGATCCCTGGTGCCGTAGAAAGGCGGCGATACACTGGAGGGAGTTAGCCGGCCAAGTGGCTGGCCACTGACCCCCTGCGGTCAGCGCGGCCACAGAGAACAGAACCATCACCCAGCAGCCGGGCGACATGCCTACCGCCGGTCAACAACCCACACACCCAACTGCTGGCGTAGTCTGCTGGCGAGGCTTATATGCCCCGCGGGCAGGCTTCGCTGAACGGCCAGCCTGTCAATAGACCGTCACATTGCTCAGTGGCTACGTCGCAACGCAACGAAACGCCACGCAGTGACGCTGAATGATGTTATTTGGATGTAAATAATTGAATTACTTGCTGGGTGTCTGGCGGCAGACCATCATATCAGTATCATAGCAATCAGTCCAGCGGCAGGCTGATGGTGTTTGTAATGCGGGCCGCCGTCGAATGCCTGCACTCCTGGGAGTCCATTTGCTTAACTCAACATTGTGACTCAAACAAACAGGGTGGGGACATGGCTTATTTGTCTTGTGCGCTGGTTTGCTTAATGCGCTGCACGTATATCGTCTTGTGTTGACTAGCTAGTTGTATTCGCAATCAATATGCAGTGCAGTTTCTTTGGATGTTGACTATCGTCACATCTAAGATTGAGGGAAGTGTAAACAGTGAGCAGGTGAAGCTCGCTTGCCTCGGCGGCGACTGGACCATAAACACTAAACACTGACCCATTTCTGACACATTTGATGTCCCTCACAATAACTTCAGTTGGAAATTATAATGATATGTGTTGTTACGACTTGAGTACAGCTTCGTGACAGCTTGAGCCTCCATTGCTTTGGAGGTAAATTTGGATGGTCATTTCTGGTACGGTCCTGACGTCAGCCGCCTATATCTGAGGTATCACTGTTTGCTTCAGACAGGGAACTCTATGCACAACGTTTTTGGTTCGATATCGCCTGCACGAACAATGATATTTGGACAGTGGGCAGTTTCTGTTCACACGAAGTCTAAACAGTGGCGGCTCGTGGTCATCCAAGTACCTGAGGCCCAAACCCCAAGTTCAGAAGTTGCAAGGGGTAGGAGAGGGGCGGTCATTTTCTGCAAATATTGGGGGGCACAATGCTTAACTTTATAGATACTAATTTAAATTTTTGTACATGCAACGCCATAAGCCTGTATAAAAATGTGAAATCAATTGGGGTGCCCCCCTTGGGCTTGCATGCCCCTCCCCCGCCCCAAATATAAAAAATCTGACTAGTACCGGTGGGTATAAGCGGACTCGCAAGCTGCCCGGTAGTCACGCCTGGGCACCTGCGCCGCTCTGGCCTGGGTTGGCGACTCACGGCAGCAATGCGAATCTGAGCCAAGTCCGAGCAGGTCGTATTACGCATGGCGCAAGCGCCTAGAGGCCGGCTAGTTCGGCGGCCTCACGGACCGAGACCAGAGGAAGAGCTGCACATTTAATGTAACATCACCGCCATGCAACGTACTTTGTAATGAACTACAACGCAAACATTAAATGATATTTCACGTAATATTAAGAATGTGTTACATCCCTATAAGTGAGTCCTATCTAAAGGAACCCGCAATTCGGTGCAAACATCGCCATAACGGTTTGCAAGGGAATTGAAAAGTCGCCGCTCTTCTCTCGGCCACGGCCCGCGCCGCCGCGCCGCCTGCCCGGCGCGAGCACGATAGTAAAAAATATAATAATATAAAATAATCGTATTATAGTTTTCGCAGCTAATATGTGGCAGATCGATTTTTCACATGTTTCCTAGTTTCATGAACTTTGATTGCCGTCATCAGGGGCGGCGCCACCGGGGGGCAGGGGGCAGATGCCCCGCCCCCTGGCGTCAGCAGGGGGGCAAAACATTCTTTTTGACCGCCCCAGAATTTCACGGAGGCCTTAAATCACAAAAAGGTGCCCACTGGCACAACTGTCAAAAAAGAAAGAAAATTAATGTGTCCCTGGTCAAATTCTCCTACATAAGCAAGCATGCTGAGGCCACTGTAGGCTCCCCAGTACTAGACAGGGGGCCCCATTACTTAAGCAGGAGGCCCCCAGTACTAAGACAGGAGGCCCCCAGTTACTAGACAGGAGGCCCCAGTAACTAGACGGGAGGCCGAGTACTAACAGGAGGCCCCCAGTAACTAGAACAGGAGGCCCCCAGTACTAGACAGGAGGCCCTAGTACTATACAGGAGTGCCCCCCAGTACTTAAGACAGAAGCCCCAGTACTAAGACTAGAAGCCCAGTTACTAGCCAGGATGCCCCCCATACTAAACAGGATGCCCCATACTAAACAGGAGGCCCCCGTACTAAACAGGAGGCCCCCAGTGCAGTTGCTAAAACAGGAAGGCCCCAGTGCAGTGCAAACAGGAAGGCCCCCAGTGCAGTGCTAAACAGGAGGCCGCCCAAGTGCAGTGCTAGACAGGAAAGGCCCCAGTGCAGTGCTAGAGAGGGAAGGCCCACAGTGAGTGCTAAAAACAGGAAGGCCCCCAGTGCAGTGCTAAACAGAGCCCCCAGTGCAGTGCAGACAGGAGGCCTCCAAAGCATTAGAAAGGAGGTCACCATACTAAGCAGGAGGCCCCCACAGTAAAATAGACAGAACAGGAAGGGCCCCACTAGTACTAGACCAGGATACCGCCCATAATAAACAGGAGGCCCCCTTCAGTACTAGACAGGAGGCCCCAGTTATTATACAAGAGGCCACCAATACTAAACACTAACAGGATAACCCCCAGTACTAGAAGGAGGCCCCCAGTACTAGAACAGGAGGCCCATACTAAGCAGGAAACCCTGATACTAAACAGGAGGTTCCCAGTATAAGCAGGAAGGCCGGCAGTACTGGAACAATAGACCCCATACTAAAACAGTGAGGCCCCATACTAAACAGGAGACGCCCAATGTACTAATACATGAAGGCCCCCAGTAATTAGAACAGGAGGCCCCAGTACTAGACAGAAGGCCCCATACTTAACAGGAGGCCGCCGCTACTTCCCCAAGTAGCTAGACCAGGAGGCCCCCAGTATTAGACCATGAGACCCCCAGTACTAAATAGGAGGCTCCGCCCCAGTACCTAGACAGGATGCCCTCGGTACTGAGACAGGAGCTGATTAACCAGATAAGAAAGGACCTCATACTAGGCAGGAGGCCCCTGGCATAAATGGCCCCTAAAAACTCCCATAAATAGTTAAGCTGTCGGAATTTGGCCGAACTTCCAATTTTGGGAGGAGGCCTTTTTATTGTCACACGCTTTTATATATATTTTAAATCAGGCGAGCGGGATCCAGGATTTTCAGTCCAGAGGGGGGTGCGCACCACAAAAAGTTGCGCCCCTCCGGCGCGCCCATACGGGCGCACCATAACAGCGAGACCGGCCTCAGGGGGGGGGTCCACGCCTGTTAATTTATATATCTAAGCCTAGCACCAACTATAAACAAGGGGTATAGCCCTATCGGCCATCTTCCCCTTGTATCCGCCCCTGGTCTGAACTAGCTTACATGAGACCATTGTCCGACAACAAAATCAAAATTTTCGCGCCGCTTCGCGGCGCCATTGCAAATACAAATAAAATTGTAATACGAGTGAAAACTGAAAATAAAAAATCGGCAACGTTTTTGGTCGCATTTAATTGTGTTTGTTATAAGTTAATACTTATCTATAACTTAATTGGGCAAAAAGGGTTACTTTATCACTTCTTACAGCATTTTAAAGGCAAAATAAACAGTTTTAAGAGGTCCGCAGTCCGACTATACGCAAAGCGACGGATTAATGATGATGCATGTTCCAGGCATAATATTCAAAATTTCGCGCCGCTCCGTGGCCGTAATTCTTTTAAAGTTCAAGGGCTTGGTACAAAAATAAAATATAATGATATAGCTGATTTCCAAACTGGTTGTCGTTTGGTTTTAAAGATGAAATAGTCATGAACCCTCAGTTTACTAACTGCAGCTTCTAAAAAGTTTGGTATGGCTCATGCCATACCCTGCCACACTGGTATTCCTCCATCCTTGAATGCGCCTTTTTAGCCGTTTCATTTAATCCTTTTAAACAACTGGGAATGGGAGCCATTCCAACGCTTGGGATGGGGCCGTTTTAAAGGCACCGCCCCGCTTCCTTGACGACATTTTTGTCTACGTGCTTTGTATTGTCGTAATTGTATTGTCCCAGGTTCTTCTGTATTACACAACATCGTCCTTTGTGATAGTGCTGTGGGTTTGAGTCCAATTCTTAATAGTATTAAAATCATAAAATCATAAAAACAATATAAGTGGGAAATTAACCTACAGGTGCCCCATATGTGAATTTCATCGTATGCAACCATCAAATTAATAGCTAATTCCAGTAAGAAAACAAACATTTTTGACTATTACATAACCCGGTATACACAACTCGCGCAGAAACAATGTAAGCGAGCAGAGAGGCGCGGTTTGAGGCATCACAAGAAAAAGTGGGCCCCAGCTGATGTTTGGTGGCTCCGATTTTCGGAGATACCGGAAGAGCAATAGGTAGATATCGCCATGTGTTTACCATTAAGAAGCAAATAAACATGCGGCATCGGCTTTGGTAGCCCTAAATCAATGGAGGCCCCCTACAGCCAGGGAGGCCCCCTGGGGGGAGGAGGCCCTGGGAAAAGGAGGCCCCCTTGGACTTTGCCCCCCCAGGTACAATCTTGGTGGCCGCCGCCCCGCCGTCACTACGACTCCTAGAATCCGAATAATATCGTTTTGAGTTCCAAAAACATCCCGGCCCTCAGTCGGCTGTCATTACCCCAGCAGGCGCGGCATCGTCGGCTGAGAATGCGTTCGCCCGCTGGTGCCTCAGTAAGCTGGGTTGAAGGGCCGGGGCGGCGAAAGGCGGCAGACCGGCCGGGCCTCAGCCCGGCTCGTAGCGGCAATGAAGTACGAACCGTGGCTGGCGGGTGGATGGGAAGACTACTATAGAACGGATAATTTTGGTGTTATGTCAATAATGAAAATGCAACTGCGTGTGGCAGAATAGGGAATCCTCACGCACATTGATTGTCTAATGGGCAACCGATGCAATATTTCACAGCACATTCTTCCTCATAATAGGGTGAGCCCGGCCTCAGTTGCCTCCATGCGAGCCGCACTGAGTTAAAAGGTCTTGGCGGAAACTCGACGGAATCCCAATGTTGCTGTATACTTGGTAGAAACTTTCCTACACGGGAATACCGGTGGACCAAAAAGGATGGAAACATTTGAAACTGATATAAAACATTAATTACATTCAGCAGACGGGTCACAGTGGCATAATCGGAAGGCCCATTTCATGTAAGTTATGTTCAAACCAGAGCCAGCTGGCTCACACATTCATAGTGGTCACAAACACTCACACACTCAGATGGTCGTTTACAGCACATTTTCTATATGGCCCCCATCACGGGACAGGCACAGTATGGCCCGCGCGTCTTGGATGACTCATGGCTCGGCGTTACATGTCTACCGGTATGGCACGCACAGCCCTATAGTCACGGCCCTTTTCAGGTCGTCAAGGTTCTTCGGAACTTTTTTGTATACCTGACCTTTCAGGTGAGCCCAAGAGGAAAAGAAATTCATGTGGGTCAGGCGGCGACCGGAGACTTGGCCGGCTAGGATCTTCGCGCCGCGGGAAAATCATGCGGTACCTGAAGTGCTCTTTCATACATTAATTGTCTTCCTGGCTGTGTTTGGAGGTGCACTGTCCTGCTGAAGCCACATGTTCTTCATGTCTTGGCTATGCTTGTCGTTGGTTCGCCCCCATAATTTATCAAGTACCACCTGATAGCACTCCTGATTGACTGTCGCTGTGTTGCTGTTGGACTCTTGGAACCAATAGGGCCCGATGACCCCCCGGCAGCTCAACGCACACCAAGCGGTGACCTTGCTGCTGTACAGCGGCTTCTCTTGCACCATGTCAGACTTATCGCTTGACCAAAATCGACTATTCTGGAAATTGACGGTGCCGTCCAAATACAAATGTCCCTCATCCGAAAACCAGATGTTGTGGGCGAAGTAATGATTCAACTACTTTGGCTTTTTCTTCCTACTATATGGAAACATTGCGCAGAATAATCAAACGTATGTCAAGCAAATTGACATGAAATGAAGCACGTGCATGCATAAAATCATGTAAATTGCTTGCATGTTTTTTTTTCCTTGGTGAAGAAAACAAATGTTTCCATCCTTTTTGGTCCACCCGGTATATATGTTCATGTATCAGAAAGTTGGTAGCTGCTGTTGCATTACAATCAGCTCTTCCAGTGTGGGTGATTTTTCAGCACCAAGTTTCCACTGGCAATTTCCTTTGCCATTCTGCTGATCAAACGTGCTCAGGTGAAACGAGATTGGCTAGAAGGTACCGATTGCATTGGACTAGTTGTGTAATATTAGGACATTCAATCGAGCTATGCATGTCTCAAACAGATCTGATCAAACAGATCTGCGTGTTGCATTGCTTATGTTACCGAAACAGACTAAACTGCGAGTTAGATAAATTGAAATACTATCGGTGGATTGCTTTGTAGGTAGTGTGAGGTTAGTTAGTCAGTTGACCGGTGACCTCTGGCGCAGTCGGACGCTCCGGGCGGCGCTCCGCAGCGCCCGATCAGAGCAGTGCCCAGTGTGCGGAATCTTTTTTTTGGATTGTGATAAATTGGTGAATCAACTTGAGCTTTGATGGCTGACGCGGGGTGTGGAATGGATAGAAGCCATCAAATCGCCCGGAGGAGGCCTCATCGTCAGCGAGCTCGTCAGGACTTACGACGATGGAGCGGGGAAGAGAGACCGCTCAGAGTCGGGAGACTCCGCTACCGATGGCAACGCAGACCAACACCGAACTCATCATCTCGCCGGACATCAGGTGAAGTTAAGGAGCTGATCGAAGATGCCGTGGAAGAAATGGAGAGCCGTTTGTCGCTGTTTCTTTCCAAGGAGTTGCATGAGTTTAAAACAACTCTACAGTTGAAGTTCGATGTTCTCAACGACCGCATCAAGGATCTCGAAGAACACGTGAACGAAAAGGATATCGAACTAGAGAACATGGCTACCGAACTGAAGGAGACACGAGAAGAAGTCAAGAGACTGAACGAGAGAACCGAAAGCGCGGAGATGAACTGAGCTCCGCATTTCAATGTAATTGTTTCTCCGCCCGCGCCCTGGCGCCTCAGCAAATGGCCCGCGCCTGGGCTGCGCCTCTGCCGGCCGACGCGCGGGGCCAAAAGCGCCCCAAGGGTACAGACTCCGCCGGCCCAGCCGGCCCGAGCGGCTCGCGCGCGGACGGTAGTGGCGCGAGTGGTGGTGGCGGCGGCGGACGAGTGGGCGGCGGTGGCCGAGAGAGGACGTGGGTCGAGGAGGACATCAACGGGCTGATCATCGGAGTCATCCGCGCTCGTTTCAACGGACTGGACATCACAGAGAGTGAGATCGACAGGGCGCACCGTCTTTCCGGGACCGAACAATCGCGTGATTGTTAGGTTCGTGCGCTCAGGATCAGGCTCGGTCAGAGATCAGCTAATGTCAAGAAGGCTGGAGCTGCAAGGAAGGAACGACCTGTTCATCAATGAAAGTCTCACAGCAACAAAAGAGCCTCATCTTTCCATCTCTTCTGGAGGAAAAAGAAAAAGGAAAAATCTAACACGGTTACCCCAGGTTGGGGGACAATGTTCAACTATAATCTGAAAAGTTTGAAACGAGACGCGTTGTAGATCACTCGAGAAGTGCGACAGTTGGGGTTCCACGGTCAAGGAGTGAAGGCCTTATCAGATATTGCTTTCTTCTTTTTTTTTTGTTGTGTTATTTAGTGGTCTCATTTAATCTATCGTTCAGCGTTAATTGTTTATGTGTGATTGTGTCTTCGATTACACCAGGCTGCTCTATCGTAATTACAATTACATTATATATGCGCTGTGTCTCCCAACACTGTATGCATGGCATCTGTTTGCATTTTGCTTCCCCGATCTGTGCTCGTCCTCTGTTGGTCTGCAGACAGCTATGGCGACGCGGACACCGCGTATCAGTGTCCGCAGCCTCGGCGGCGGTGGCGGGGGCGGCGGTGGCGGCGAGCTCGGCTCGGCGTGCGGTGGCGGCTGGGGCGGCGCTGCGCGTGGCCGGTGGCTCTTCTGGTGTACGTCGGCCGCCTACTTCGCCGTCGGTCCCTGGCGCTGGCGGCGCCCGTGGCGGCCGGTCCCGGTCGTGTCCGTCGTCGGCCTGTCGGGGGNCAAATGCCTTGAACGCTCCATCAACTAATCGATATTTCCCATTCCTAGGTGGCAGTTTGCCACTTCGGCAAAATGTTCTTGAGTCGCTGCGGAAGAAAAACATGTAATGGGTTGCTGGGATGCGATAATGGGTCCTACTTTGGTGAACTGCGGGGACAAACCTGCACTCCTATGATAGATCCGCCTTTGGTGAACTGAAGATCAGTGACCTGGGGCAGCAGCTCACCAAACCACTTGTCAGCCCGGGACAGGTAGTAGTCGTCCACAGAGCGGACGTGCACGCCGTACTGGCGGAGGAGATAGCTGAAACAAGCAGCTGGTTCAGTTCAAAACGGGACCATTTTTGCATAAGGTATGCCGTATGCGGATGCGGCAGGACAGACATTGGTGCGAAAAGATCAACTGCGTGCATTGCGTGTTGGTCAACTGTGACTACATTCCATTGTAGATTACCGTTAAACCGTTCTTCCGTTAACCCACTATCACATTGGTATTTTCCGTGATATATCCCGACCCGATGCCCCGTTGCTGCGTTAAGCCATCGACCCATCGATGCGTTAACCCGTTAACCCATTGAGCCGTGACCCGTATCACATTCATATTTTGATGGGGATAGCTCGGGAATCGGTTACATTATACCGTCTCCTGACATGAGGTGCCTGTTGGCTGATCTCTTAGACATGTGCTAGTCACGCACATTCATACCTGGGAAGGGCTCCGAACTCCCACTCAGCGCAGATGAAAGGTCCCGGCCGCAGGATCACAAACAAATCCTCCTCCTGGGCAATCTTTACATAGCCTGCAACAAGTTACACGATTATCTGATGTGGCTCGATGGTATATACCTAATGATAACGCAATGTATTGACAAATTTAAGTGTTTGAAATCGATTGACTGTTTTGCGATATATTTGTATAATCCTGTTTTCTACATTAAGTCTAAATATTGTCTTTGAGTGGGTCTATGGTCTCAGATTTTTTTTATATAAATACCTGCTGCGTGGGCCCTCACCACTGTAGTTCAATCGCGCAGTTCCCTTTGCCGGCATTTGCATCACGGTGACATGGTGTCATGAGGTCGTCGTGAGGATTCGGCACGCCGACTTTGACCACTCCGGTGTAGATACGATTAATTTTAAATTCCAAACGGTTTCGTGCAAGACAAGTCAATAAGAATCGCAATGCAATTTCAACCATAAAGTGCATTCTGTTACTTTATATTAGGTATCACCAAATAAATTGCACAAGGACATAAATCATGATGACTTTGCATCGATAAATTGTTTCGAAGGTAAAACCATCACACTAAATTAAAAAAGACAACTTTGTGACAAAGCTTTATCTACTTGCTTTCAGGCAAAAGGTCCAAATATGTTACTGATTGTTGCCAAGGAGATAAGTGCACTTAAATCACCGTCTCCACCCTAAACAGGTGGTCTGCTGCTTATGAAAATAGGCAAACGGAGGTACTTGTTTATCGTGCGCGCTCCCAGAGTGACGCAAATCGTAGCCGAGTGGCACCTGCTGGTGACAAGTGTCTGAGAACTCACGCACCTGTCCCGATACAGGGTGGCAGAACACCAAAGTGGAGCAGAAGCAGTTTTTTTTTATTTTTTTGGGTGGCGCAGTAGGTGGCATTGGGTGGCGCAGTAGCAGATGAACACCAACGACGCAACACAGACGCATTAGGTGACGATTGCAAGGTTCTTTGAACCCTAGCCCTCGCCCGTGTAGAGCAAGACCACTGCGTGACCATGTAGGGGGGGTGAACCCCCCTTGGCGTTTGGCCCCTAATTAAGCTAGAGCTTCAATTAAAAAACGAGCGTGTTGCTGGTGACGAGAGGAAGCCATTTTCATCTTATTTAAAGATGTTGGGTCATTAGGTGACCTCTGAGGTCATGTCAAAGCTAAAATGTCATAAAATCTGAAATGTGTAAAAAATTAGAACTTATCGAGCTAAAAAAGTTAAAAAAAACATATTGGAATGCTAAATAGACGCGAAATTTGAAATCAACATCACAAAATGACCTAAAAACTGCCAGATTAAAAAGGTCATCTCAGGTCATCTGAGGTCAGTGACCTCAGTTTACCTTTGGCAGCGCACGACCTCAGTGGATCATATAATCATGTAAAATGGATCCTAGAATTGAAATCAGCGTCAAAAACTGCACTAGAAACAGACAAAAGGCGAAAAAAGACATCTGAGGTCATCAGAGGTCAGTTACCTCCGTTGACCTCTGAAAAGGTCAATCGAGATCGCAATCTCTGCAGAATCCACAACTGTCACCTGGAAGCACATTTGCATATGCTCCTGAAGAACAAACACTCGGGAGCTGCACAGTGCACACTGCACATGTTTCAATAATTGTTACTATGGGACGCCACTTTCGCCAAATACGACCTTGAGAAACAGAAAACCTAGACCACGACCTTGAGAAAACCTAGAGGACTGACCTGCCAGGTCGAGGAACTCGGACATATCGTTGCCGCCGTCACCAAAGTCGTACACATCCATCTGTGGCTCGTGCAGGTTCCAGGCGATATGGTCTCAACCAGTTTGAGGCCGGGCCGCTCGCAAGCATTCCTTCAGGGTGGTCCGCCAGGAGCCTGGGATTCGGAAGATAGTGCACTGCCGCCCGTCTGAAAATCTGGTGATAACGTCCCAGCGCGGCGTGTGGTCAGAGGCAGAGCACGGGAAGGACGGGAGACCGCGGCGGAAATGGTAGACTGTACCGCCGTACACCTCAGCATGGCGGCACAGCATACGTTCAAATCAGCCACAGCATGGCAAAACAAAAGTTGCAGCTAGCTCACGAAACACAAAATAGAGATGAAATGCAATAAAGACTTGGATGAAGCACATCAGCTAGGCACATTAAAAACGGCAGAGACATCGATTTAAGGTATACGGAGTACACAAGAAGATAAGATGCACAGACCACAGTCAGCACAGACCACACCACAGTGGAAGCTTCTGACTTCTGACATTCGCTATTGAGGCAAGCCTTCTGTTGATAATCACCTTCAGTAAATCGTGTCTCCTGTCACCCAGCATCATCCACGTCACTGCTACAGAGCTACCACTGAACAGTGTCATCATGTCATGTGACGCCACTGACCTGGAACTCGAGTCCGTTGAGCGTGAAGTGGTCTCCCTCGGCCACGAGTCCTTCGCTGGGCTGGCCGGCCGGTGCGTAGTACTCGTACCAGCTGAGATCCTCTGCTGCAGCCGAGGAGGGCACGGACGCCTGCCGGCGAGCCTCCATGGTGGAGCTCTGCAGGCAGGAGACACTGTCGCTGTCACGGAGCCGGAAAGGTGTGCATTGTGTGGTGCATTAAAGGGACACTGCCACCTTAACATTATATTTGAGTTGAGATTGCCATTTTGCCTGCTTGCCATTGCCATTATGTATGGTATAAGTTAAAACAACCACTGAGGTCGAATCACAGAGAAATTCGAGTTTGAATTGACATCTGTAACATCCCCAGTCCCACACATGTATTGAATGGGGATTGCTGGCCGGATTTCGTTAGTCTCTCTTACTAAATGATTTGATTTACAGTCGACTTGCTTTACCTGTTGGCCATACTATTTAGCCATACATAGTCATACTTATGGGCAACGTGAAGGTTTTCTTTTTTTTCAAAAATTCCTATCATATGACGTCATCAGCCGCCAAAATTATAAACACGCATTTTTCATGAATTGGAGTCAAATGGTTGGTGAGAAAACCAAATTGTTCATAATCGTGTTCAGCAGCAATTACTTCATATTTGGCACCACAAACGGCGTACATTTGAGAACTTTTTGGAAGGTGGCAGTGTGAGTGGAAGTGGAAGACGAGAAAGAAAACTGGAACACCGGAATGACAAAAACACTGGAATACGGATAGGAAACCTGGAACGATCGAAGAAAAGTCCAAAGAATATCGCGGTGAGCTTTGTTCTGAAGACCACGTGACCGCTAACAACGTCGTATTGCGCGTTTAACCCGCGCACTGCAGGGGGCTCACGCCCAACACGAACTGCAGGGGGGTGATTTCCGCCCCCCTCCCATGAGATCTTAAAAACTACGCAACGTAGCGACAAACTAAAAACGGCATTAGATGGCTCGAGGCAAGCTCTATCGAAAGTATATTAATCCTTTCTTGGATCAGGTCAAAATTGAGGTCACCAATGGTCATCAAAGGTAAGATTTTCCGGTTTTAGGACTTCGCTCAAGAAACCCCAAATATCTCAAAAACTATGATAGCTAGGAACAAACGGGAAAATACAATCAAAATTTCTTGCAAAATTTAACAAACGCTATGTCCCCAGATTTTAAATAAAGTCAATAGTTTAGGCTCCAGAGTTCATGAAAGGTCAAAAAGGCTATTTTTGGCAAAGCTGTTTTTCGTGAATAGCATTTTACCTAACAAAGATATAAAAATAATTTTGAGGCCATCGTGTTTGTCTCGTCAAGGGTGGTATGATGTTATGATATGATATCCTAAAGGGTGGTATGGTATTGGATTGGAATGGCCGACGTATACCTAATTTTGATAAACTTCAATATTGTGCTACCGATTAATGTCTCAATTAAGGGAGTTTTTGCTTTATTGTTGTTTGTTTTATTTTAAATCGTCGCAGTATAAGGAAGTTGTATGGTAAATATGATGAGTGACCAGAAGATTGCTCTACAAATAGGAAAACAAATGTTTGTTCAGCTGTGCCTGTAATGCTCCATCAATACACACAGGGGTGTAGGAACTCATTTGATGTGAGGGGGGCAAAAGGCATTTTTAAGTCGATTATTTGCATGCAACGTCCATAGGCGTAATGTTTAAATACGAAAATGTTGAGAGGGGCAGTTGCCCCCACTGACCCCGGTTCCTACACCTATGAATACACATCTCGAGTCACCTTAACCCGCGCAGTGCCGGTGCTCGGCGCCACCTTCGCCGTGGCGGGGGGGGGGGGCTTCGACACCTCCCTCGAACCCAACTCCTATGGTACCTATATAAAACCGAAAACACCGTTCAAAAGCTCGCCAAAAAATGAAACTATTTCAGGTATTTTTTATCAAGACAATATAAACGTCGCCAAGTTTAATCAAAGGTCAAATTTTCCCGATTTAGTACTTCGGCCCAGATACCCCCGAAATCTCGGGAACAATGATAGCTATAAACAAACGAGAAAAGCGAAAACTATTTCAATTTCCAATGATACTTTGTCCTCAATTTTGAGCTCAGGTTAATAGTTGAAGTTTTAGAGGTCATCAAAGGTAAAAACAGTATATGTTTTGCCAAAACTGTTTTAACAAATAACTGCTTCATTAATTCAGACAAGGCAATAAATTTGAGATCATCGTGTTTGTCTCGTTAATGCGCCTTGCATCATGTATATGATGATCAGGTAAGGTCAATCTATAAATTTGAGCTCAGGTCTAGGTCAAGAGGTGATCCAATTGGGTCATGTTGCTCAGTGGGAGACGTGTCTCGACGAGACAAACACATTGGTGCTGGTTTCACTTCTCTATCTTTATTTTATCGATAGTTATTGACAACATGACGTTGGTGACCTCGCATGATCTCGGCTGACCCTGTATATAGGGGTCCATGAACAAAGACTGCACCTCGGTCTTCAAGAATGGCCTATAACATGATCCAGAAGGTCTTGGGTTGATATCATGCGTATCTTCAGATAAGAAAACATTCGAATATTTCCCCATTAACTTATAATCGGGAGTTCAAGAAATTGATTTAACCTTAAGTCACGGATATATATTTAAAAAAACGAGATATACCAATTGTAGATACTTATGCTCTTACGAAATCCTGTTGGAACGAAACCGATCAGCCAAAAACTGTGACTTGGTAAGACCGCAATTTTTTGGGGGGTTGGGTCACATGACCTGGCCTGGTGACTTAACCTGAGATGACCTGAGCTCAATAATTTCACATATGTGAGTAATGAATGTCAAAGCAGCTCTACCAAAAACGGCGGGGCTGCGCGCCGCAGTTTTCACGCTATCATCGAAAAGCCTTGGGGGAGTCTAAGCGTCCCTCCACAGCCCAGCGCGGGTTAAATGGAGCATGGTCATAGGTCATGGGTACTGGGTAGGAATGAAGATACATGGACTAATGTATAGTTTGTAATATAACAAAAACAATCGGTTATCGTTTTTTCTCACTTCTTCAGAATTCGTATACCATAGCCGTGTTTAAATGCTGCAATACATAAGGTTAGCTAAATAACATAATCACTGATGAGTAAATTTCATGTGGTAAGATTTAATGCGGTAAAATGTACGTTCTTAATAAAAAAACATATATTTTTCATTATTGCTGTTTTACGTGTACCTCCCCGTCACGTATAAGTAGTTCCCCCTCCGTTCAAATCAATTTGTGACGCGAAAAACATTGTAAGATGGCGTTGCATCACATCCTAAGTTGAACACTAATATCGCAAAAATAGAAAGCTCTCAGCTGCGCTGCCGCTAATCCATGGTAATTTATTCTTACAACGCGCACAATGAAAATAAGTTATCATAACTCTAATGGCAATGGCAATAAAGAAGACTCCCACAGGTGTCGCAAATTTCTGTAGCATAACACTGTCAGGTGTTGGCGACAATGACGCTTACCAACTGGGATAGACTCCGCACTAACACAGTCAGGTGCTAGCGACAGCGAAGCTTACCGACTGGGACAGGCTCCGAACCAGCCGCCTGATCTTCTCCATGGTCGCACTGGGCGGTAAAACAAAGCACACCCAGCAGACCCCGCGACCAGGCGGCCCAACACTGCAGCCAAGTGCTGCAGGCCTGACGGCAGCGGCAGCAGAGGGCGTGGCAGCGGCAGGAGCGACCAGGCGGCCCAACACTGCAGCCAAGTGCTGCAGGCCTGACGGCAGCGGCAGCAGAGGGAGTGGCAGCGGCAGCAGCACTGCACTGAACAAGTACCCGGCTACTGCCGCCTCGAGCTCCACCGTCTGTCACTCCACTGACTCACTCTCTCACCTCCGACAGCTGCGTCCCCCCCCCCCCCGGAGGGGGTCGACACATGTGTGCGCTGTGCTGTCGGCCTAACAGGCTGAAAGTAGCTAGTCAGTCGGACGATGTAATGAAGGTTTTTTGCTTGGCTCTAGACAACGGGCGCGTCTCCCGACAAATTTAGCAATGAATCTTGGATCCCCAGGATCCCATTATACGGTAAAGTTTGTTTAGGTAAAGGTACCCAAGGATCCTGGATCCGACAAAATCCCTCGCAATAATTACACGATAATGATCAGATTTCTTAATAAAATGTGGCATTGCAGCATATTTATGATCAAGGTGGTTTCAATTACAGAAAATACAAATATATGAAGAACTCTTAAATTATTTATTTCAACATCTATGGCTATCTATACTGGATCTGGTGGACCTTTTAGGAAACACAAGGGAGGTTGGTGTGGATTCCCGATGGGTCCCAATACAATCAGTGAATAAGATTTTGCATCCTTATGGGTCGCTCGGGAAATTCTGAAAGCAGATTTTTGTTGTATAAAATATCCGGGATCCAGATTTTATCAATCACCTTCCAGAATTCGTTTTCGGGATCCGCGAACATATGCACGATCTAAAATGCTTAGCCTACGCGACACAATATGAACTACACTGCGAAGGTTTGCGTCGGCCGTCGATCGATAATGCGTGTGCTATTGGCGATTGTGTTATTGATTTTATGTCATATCAGACCGCCTGCGCTGCTAGCTGTCACGTTTTTCAGGAAGTGTTCCTTTGGCGATACGATGCAATAGCTCAGTTGGTGTGTCAGACAACAAAAAAGCTGAAACGTATGGTGTCCTGTAGTGAATCGATTTTTTGTATTATCTATCTGTCAAAGCTATATGGTAGCTTTGACAAAGTTATGATTGCTGCATAACTTATGGCATTAATGTTCATGGTGGCATATCATGGTAAAAACATTTCATACCTACATATTTTCATATTTTCACAAACATTGTCTGCATAGTGCATTAACTACTGAAATAAAATGCGTGCATGCATACGGCGACGTCAACCATCATTGTATGGACACAAAGATGAATGAATTGTCGCACACAACAAACTTTTCAATGGAAATTAATGTCACCTTCGTCAGAACTTTTAACTTCGCTTCCTCTGAAGCGCTTACTTATCACAACTTGTTAGCGCTAACACAGAATGCGGATGGTGAACTGATGCAGAACTCTCTCGCTAAAACGTATTACGAAAAACATGTAGGTATGTGATGTTTTGACAGCCGTTTTCACGATGGATTATTTTGCGCGAAATGTTTTTAAAATTGTAAAATGTTTTAATAGTAGCGGTCTTCACGATGGACTAATTTGCGGACTAACGTTTTGAAGTCAGACATAAATAAATACAAATTGCCAATACATTACTTACGTGCTGCATGTGCAAGTTTGATCACGAGCAAACACGATCGTTGATCCCCACCATTCATTTAAACTGCTTTTTAGAAAGCCCCCGGAGGTAGCATTATTCCCTTAAATTTACGGTACGTCAATATCACGTAAATGTCTGGTCTTCTGTTGAATAATAGCCGTTTTAACGATGGATTATTATGCGCGAAATGTTTTTAAAAAATTAAATGTTTTAAAATGTTTTAGTAGTAGCGGTCTTCTCGATGGACTAATTTGCGAGAAATGTTTAAACTCTCTCCCTACGTACGGTCCCGTAGGGCGAGGGTTACAACATTTTTTTTTCTAGCTGTGCTCAGCACTAAATTCATGGTGGCTGCTGTCATCCAGTTTGGCTGTCAAATTGCCGCAACTGTTTTGTTTCCAAATAGCACGATCAAAGCCGAAGCGTCCAACTCCGCCGAGATTTGACCTTGGAAAGTTAATCTGTGTTACAAGGTAACGTCACAAATCTTCTACGGCCGCAAAGTCGAGCCATTGCCATTCCTGCTGTTTTATTATGAAAGAGGCTAAGATTGTTCACAATATAAAAACTGACAATATAAGAAGCATAAAAAGCATTTAATTTTAAAGTGCACTGACGAGTTTGTGATTTTAAGGTGATGTTGAGTTTGTGATACTCAAAAGAAAATCATTGTCCGCAAAGAAGTGATTCTAAATAGTGATGAGGCGACTCCAATTTTACGAATAGGTATATTGCCAAGTGGTGGCAATGCATTTTTGTACCTAACGCAGGGAGTTCCGGGAACCAGATTTTGCTGGTGAAATAGGACACACTTAATCTACCGATACACAACCAAAACTAAATATCAGCCCGCGGGACGTGGCAACATCCCTTTAACCTGGTGGTCACCATAGAGTGTTTTTAACACGACTCACTGAGGGAGCTTTTTAAGCCCACTTGTATCTTCGGAACCAATAGCACGGTCGCGCTGACTCAAACGGAAATCGCTAGCCCAGAAAATGTCATCGACATTAAATAAATTGTGTTGAGCTCGAGGTCACCGGTGACGTCACAGATCAGGTCCAGTAAAAATATTTGAACGCTTCTGATAACGCACGGTTTTGCCGTAACTATATAATTCAAGAGGCGTGAAATATATAGGATGTATCATGTAGCAAACATACATGTGGCATATTTATCGATTGCCATATTTGCCATATCTCTGCCATATTTACTTTTTTTCAATGATATCAGACTTCGAAAATATTTTGAAAATATGTTTTTGACTTTCAGAATTTGTTTAAATTCCGTGATTCAATAAATGCAAATTTCGAGATAACAGTTAGGTAGTACACTTTTTAGTGTTTATTAGCTGTTATGTGATGTATGTAAAGTATAGTTATGTTTAAAACTGCATTGTCTACAATGCTTAATGTACGGCCTAATTTAGCTCCAAATCTGTTGGAACTTGGAAGTGACGTCACTATGACCGCATGACGTAATTTTCTCGTGGCACATTAGAAACCAAAAATTTTACTTTTGCTGACATGCGTAAAATTGGTGCTCGGAAATGTACTACAAGACAGGTGTCGATAGCTGTATTCGTTCTTGAGATATTCTCAATATTCCTCACGGGGGGGAGCTAACTGACTCGCTGGTTAAGATGACACGCCGAATAACACATTACGACACGAAGACATATCATGCGAGTCTTCCGCTTTATAATAACGAATAACAATCAACCTACCTGAGCCAGCAGTGCCCCTAAAAGAGCACAGACAGTAAGAGCGCGCATGATGTGCCGTCTGTCTCCCCCTCTGGGCAGTAAGTTCTCCGCAGAGCTGATGTGGGCAGTAAGTTCTCCGCAGAGCTGATGTGCGTCCACCTGACTTGATCCGGTGCTTCGGAGGGACAGAGGCCGGTATAAGGAGGTCCGGCCAGCAGCACACACTATCTCTGCAGCTCCGGCAGCCACCAGCTGCTACGTTTCCACGGCATATCAGATAGCGAGGGAGGTGTGTAGAAATGTCACGCCACCTACCAGGGAGGGACACGTCACTAGCCGGGGTTTGGCAATTTTTCCACTAGTCATGGTGTTGTGTTCTTTAAATTGAGAGGCGCCTGTCTGGTCGTTGATAATAATGTATGTGTTAACGGGGAGTGTTGGGACACCATCCCTCCTATCCTCGATATCCATGTTTATCGCGAAATGAACTACCAAAGATCTTATTAGCATGATCATAGTATGGTCATTCGTTATCATTTAAAGTTCGCTTTTGATATAAGCTCGAAATTGCAACAGCTACCATGCGATTTTAGCTTTCTTTAAGTCATGCGATTTGTATCTTTCTCTTCTCGCAAATGATGTGCATTTCAAAAACCCTAAGTAGGTATCTTTGTTTCATTGGAAGGTACCGGGAAAAGAAATGCAGCATGACATTTTTTACGGATAAATTTCCACAAATGATACATTTTTGGGCTTACACGCGAGCTGAATAGTCAATAAAGAAAAACAATGTAATGAGATCGGGAAAGAAACTAACGATGAACATTTTAACACGGATAATTATATAGCAGCTGACCATGAGATTTCTGGAGTTCCAAGGGCGGATCCAACATTTTTCAGGGGGACAAATCAGGTGGCATATTTCCAAAAAGTTGTTGAGCGGGAGGAGTAGCAGACCATCATCCGTTAGCGAAAAGTTGTTGACTGGGGCGGGTAGCAGACCGTCAGCCCTCAGCGATAAATTGTTGACCGGGATGGTTGGAACAGACGGAACTTCACATCTTGGCGGCATGAGGGGCGTCGTCAACATTTTCTAAGTTAATAATAACTCCAACTGAAGTGATGAAAGAATACCCCCACTTGTGTGCGTGTATTTTATTTTTAAATGCCTCTGCAGCATTTGTAATGTGAATTTGTATGCTAAAGTAGCAGACTGGTTGTTGGTTCAACTTCTTTGGAACGACTCAATAACGATTCATTTTTGGTCAATAATTATTAATTTACCGTTTGATTCATGGATTTGATGAATGCTTATGTGAAAGACTCAGAACGACTCAGTCAGCTTTGTCTCTATATGTGGGGTTTGATTCAATCACGATTGATAAATCAAAAGATCTTGTGAGGGATATTTTTTATTCAAGAGATTTTGATTGAACGATTTTATTTCAAAGAGT
Source organism: Semibalanus balanoides (assembly GCA_014673585.1). Classification (NCBI taxonomy): domain Eukaryota; kingdom Metazoa; phylum Arthropoda; class Thecostraca; order Balanomorpha; family Balanidae; genus Semibalanus; species Semibalanus balanoides. The sequence continues at coordinate 453,421 of VOPJ01012309.1, read as the reverse complement.
AGGAAATAATGATCATACGCATGTCAAAGATATTTAATATTTGAAAAATATATTACTAATATAGGAAACAAGCTTTCGGCGCTAAGCCATTATCAAGTTTTTCTGATTCAAAGTCATCCATTCTCACACATATAAAAAGATTTTATTTCAATTCAATCAGAGTCGAATCAATGCAGTAGGTATAGAAGGTACTTGTTACTTGTGCTGCCAAGCAGCGCGAAATTCTTACGTGTTTGCCTGATATAACCCAGAAATATAGGCTGTACGCCTTGAAGAAGATATGAAGCTAAAAATGCTGTTCATTTAAATCAGCGTTACGACGAACCAAAGACGATGGCGATGGCTTCGTTATGGCGATGTCTACCGATGCATGACGCCGCGAAAGAGCGTGCAGTTTTTAATTTTAGGTCGTGGAAAATGATTTGTAATATTGAAACCAGACCGCAAGTGGAACCAGGCTTCAGTTCCTGGTTGCACATCATGGTATGATGAAAAAAGTCGTTTTTTACATGCATTAGTCTCGGATAGTAAATCACGAAGACCAGTGGTGGTGACAGTCAGCGCTAAATAGCACATTATCATCTAACTTACTATTTAAATAAAGTCTGTCATTCTGCCTGTTCATCATCCAACTTTTTCCTTATACTTATTATAAGTACGAAAGATGATGTAGTTTCGCCACATAAGCATTGAATAGTATCTAAGAATTAAGAAATCATTTTGCAGATTGCATGACAACATGTGTGTATATATTCTGCTCCCCACATTTCCTAACATCAAACCGTTCTCCTACAAGTAAAGATAATGTCTGACTGTGTTGGAGCAAATAACACGACATAAATTCCACCGATAATACCGCCGTCCGCCCTCTGATGGACGGAATTTGAACTATAACACGATCCCTTGACGGGTGAGTACTAGTGATGTCATTTTCCAAAAATTCCTGACCAAAACCAATCCAATACCAAACAGGAGGCATTTTGGTTGTCCAAATATTGACCGATTTTGTGAGGCCAAAAAATGTCCAAGATTTGACCGATGTTTTTTAACAGTTATACTTATTAAAACAAGATTAAGCTGACCGAAAAGTGTCCAAAAATTTATAAGCCTGACCGACCGATTACCGAATCGGTCACACAATTTGTTCGGTAACCAAAATTTTGGTTACCGATTGACACCACTAGTGAGTACTGAGTACCTCGGTAATATGACGAATACAAAACGTAAAAATGCAGTCTGTATGCATGGAACGTCTAGCGGTGCGGACGGGTTAGCACTAGTATGCACTATTGAGCGCTGACTGCCACCGCCACCGGTGGAATACAAAATAATAGTTGCATACATATGTATTATGTAACGATCTGTAACAAACGACTGGTAACAGTGAAAATAATTTCAAAATTCAAAACAGCGAGAGGCAGAAGTCAGAACGACTTTTACGCGCATAAATGGTCCCTGTCTATCTGGAGGAGCCTGCAGGGGAGATGATGGCTCGAGAAGATTCAAGATGGTCCTGGCCTGGTCCCCACTATTAGCTCTTCGGTCCAGCAAGTTGGGTGCCGTTGGAGCAGCTTTCGGGTGCCAACGTTTTTGTCTTTGCGTTCGTGTCACATTTTTTTCGGAACTCGGCAGACTAGCTAAACATGAAACCCGCTTGAAATTTACCATGTTTTTTAAAGGGAGTGGGCCCTGCGGCTAACAATTACCGCCAAGGAGAGCCTCATCAAGACATTTAATGCAGTTAATTTTCCCATTTTCCAAATTTATATAACAAGCAATTGGGAAACTTGTGCCATGCCGAAACGAAAGGAGACTTTCCAGTTTTGAATGTGGATAGCTGGACTCTAACTAATGCGAAGACAATTTTACGATAACTTGTATAAACAATTGGGAAACTTGTGCAATGCCGCGCGATTATTTTTGTGTCTGCGGATAGCTGAATTTTGGCTGCTGCAAAGGCAATTTTTACGATAAACTGTGAACTTTTATATATCATTCGCATATATAATTGATATATGTGTTTGTTTTAGCACTGATCTGATAAAAAATGAAGACATTTGTAATAATAATTATAAATAACCTTATTCTCATAATGCCAAGAAATATTGTAAAAAGCCAAAGTCGAATTAGGGAGGTTTCAGCTTGCGCCTTCATCAGCCATAAATGTATGATTTACCATTTTTGTCATCAGATAGCAAAAACAAAAATACTCACATATCCAGTAACCTGCATTCGGCACACATGTACTTACAAGATGGTAGGAATGAAAATAGGCTGCGCACAGGCGCACAGCAACATGCCAATCAATTGGTAGAGACAAAGTATATAAAACGACCTTTTTTACAGAACTATATACAACGCATAGTCAAATACAACCAACCACGCATACTACATACCTATATATTTCATATCTACAAGTACTATACGTCTATGGCCTATGCATATATACACATTTACTTCGAAGACATATACACACAAGGCCTACCTCACCTAAAGACGCGCCTCTAGCTATACATATACCTAACGTCCTATCGAATATCTACAATAATTATCAGAACACTTTTTTCCAATACAGATGAATCAATGTACGTTGCTTCGACTCACAGTTCTAGGATAGGGGAGTATTGCCGGTCTGGGGAGCATGGCCGGATTCCCCCCCCACACACACACACACACACTCCTGTATCCGCCCATGGACGCATCCCCGTCGCTTCCCCACTTCCGATGCCTTTGGGCGCGGGTGGTGATACGCATGATACGCATTACGCATCCTACGAGTGCCGTGTGGGCCACCTCCACCTCCTCTGATAGATGTTCGGAGGGAACGATGGAGGAGCGGGCGCGAGTAGACTGCGATGATTTGGTGCGCCTGCCGGTACGAGGGATGTGCCATCAACTGGATGCATACGTCGGAGCCCCATCGGCGGCCTTGTGCGAGCCGCTGCCTGCCATCTGAAGTTGTCCAGTTCTATCTACAGCCTGGAGCGGGGGTTGCTGCTCGGTTGACGCGGTCGCCGGCAGTCCCCGCTTCGACCCGCCGAGGCGCTCTGCGGTTGCCGAGCCGTCGCCGGCTCCTGGAGAGGCTCTGGTCGGCTGAGGTGCCGCGCATCTGATGCTGTGTTGACAGCGCCATCTGTCCGCCTGCCGCGCCACCTGGTGCGGGTGTCGCGTCCTGGGCCGCCACACGGGTGGAGCTGCCGGGAGACTGGCCACTGGCCACCCCCGGTCGGCTCCCTGTGTTGGGTGGCCCCGGCGCGGCGGAGACCCGTCGCCTCATGTTTGTGCCTGAGTGTTTGTTGTGTGTATTTTATTGTTTGTGTGTGTAAAAAAATACATGAAATGGTTCCAATTGGTTCCAAGTGCATCGGTCATGTTTCACTTTGAACTTTTGGCTGGCTTGTCCTCAGCTGTGACTAGCGACATCTGCAGTGACGAGAATCAGCACAGAACCACGTGCTGCCATCTATGGACAGGAAGAGAAGTGTAAACAGTCTACATTCTTTGTATCATCGTCACTCGACACTCGTTACTCTACATCAGCGGTGTCGATTTTTGCTAAATGATTGGTGGGGGCCGAGCAGGGACGAATTCAAGGGGGCCTATATCAGCGCCAGAGTTACCAAAACGACTGAAATCGACCAAAAGTAACGCATTTCATGATTATAAAAGAAAATAAAGGGAATAGATGCATACAACAAGTAAGTTGTTGTATATGTTGTATATATAACTTGTTGTTATATGTTGTACTTAATTTCGACGTTAATCAGTGATTTGAAACTAACTTGTTACAAGTTGGCTTCAAATCACTTATTAACGTCGAAATTAAGTAACACGAGTTTTGGCCTTGTAATGGACGGCACCTCAAAACAAAGTTTTGGCCGAGCCTCCGACCGACCAATAGCTTTAAGAATGGCCGATGGCCCTCTCAAACTGGCAAAGCCCTCTTGGGCCTAACAATGGCCCTCAGCTTGGATAAATATAAGGGAATTCTGATGTATTTCACAGGCCATCTAAGGCCTCGTAAGGACCTCCTCTATCACTATCATAGGTAAAGCCTTCACCCAGGGGCGCAGCCAGACCTTCAGCAAGGAGGGCACGGCATTCCCAGGGGCTACATTGGCAAAGCCCCCCCCCCCCGAAAAAAAAATCGAGAAAAGATATATCCTCGGATTTAGGACACTACATTTCGTATATAACATACAACATATATACTACAATTCGTATACTACATATTACATATATTCGTATACTACATACTACATATTTAAAAAAGCGGATGTTCCTATCGTACCAACTTAGAGCTCTCAGTCCAGAAACACACTTTTTGATCGATTGAGGGTCCTCCCAAAGTGTTAAACTGCCCTCTCGGGTTCACATGCTCCCCCCCCCACACCATGCAGAAAATGTGTTCAGTTGTTGGAGGGGATGAACATCAACATTAGATGCCCGAGGCCACCCGAAAGCATATAAATCGACACGGATAAAAAGATCGGTGATTACGTAACATGAGTGCATACTTTTTTCGGACACAAAATAACTACTTTCTTTCCCTTTGGCGGAAATTTTGCGTGTGCATTCTTCATACACGGCAAGAGGAATCACAGAGCTATAATCCACGTTACAGTAAAGAAACAAGCGCACGGCGAATGTTTTCACGTGCAACTCAAACGCCGCTAACATACAAAATCATGCTGGCATTCATAAAAGATAACTGCTAAAAACTTATAAGGAAAGAAACACGGCTTGTTCGCAGAGATTCCATTCGTCGTGAGTAAGAATAGTGGTATTACTTAAATAAAATGCGTCTCTAGTGTGTGCCCGGTAGTAAATATTTGAATCCGATGCTTGCTTTGTTACTGCTTGCATGTGAAAACCTGACTATAATTATATTATATATTATATATATATATATATATATATATATATATATACATATTTATATATATATATATATATATATATATATATATATTATATATAACTATATTAATAATAAGGGTTGTTCACAAACACTGACACATTTGAACGATTATTGTGGCAATCTAGAGGCATTAACGTTACCGATGCAATATGCAAATGAAAGCTCGTTGAATGGAAATTTTGTCCAGGTTGGTGATTTTATCGCAACAAGGGGCCTTCAAGTAACAAGGAAAAAAGGTTTAAAATTCGTCGAATTTCAACTTGGCGGCTGAGTCTGTCATGCAAGACAAAGAAATTTCCGAAGCATTTTAATGGCAAGGACAGCTCCAGTCCCGAACACACTTTGAGCTTTAACGAGAAGTTTCTCTAGAAGGGACTGAAGCATTTGAAGTGCATTTGAGTGCATTGGTGAATGGTGCGCGTCGACTGCTTCGGGCATCATCGGCCTTCTGGTTCGAGGACCACGCGGCCGCAACGCAGACAGTGAATGCGGAAATATTACGCTGATCGTCACAGCGGTTCCGGCGGCCATTGCAAGCAGAGATGCGCGGATACCTACCGCTACAAGTTTGTTTCAGCAGCGATTGGCGCGACCCCACTTGCGACAGCCGCGACCCATCCAGTGATCCAGAGCACTTCGGGGCAGCGCGTGATCCTCGCGCAAACCCCACCCCTGGCAGCCCAAACTCCCCCGACCTCAGTCCCCCGAAAATATTTATGTGGGGACAACCTGAAGGGAATGGTCTACAAGAAAGAACCACGAACCCTGAAGCAGGTGACGAGGGCACGTGGGAGTGACATGCTTGCCCCTCTCCGCCGAAGAGCGGCATAGAACCTCGGCGGCATGGCAGAGCTGAGCGTCGCAACGGACCCATCCCGTAACATGTCCTGTAGCGACTTGGAAGAATAGGAGAGGGTTGTGCTCAGGACGCGGCTGAACTAAATCTCCATGACAATTCTGCATTTTTGTGGTATTCGAAACTCCATTCCTGGGCACTATTTTGCCGATAATTATAAATTAAATGTGTCAGTGTTTTTGTGAACATCCCTTGTGACATATAATTATTATATATATATATATATTTATATATTATATATATATAGTATATATTATATATATAATATTATATATTATATATGTTGTTGGAGTCACCTTAATGATAGATGATTATAGATGATGAGATTATTAAAATAAAATGATTACTTGTGCTAGTAGGTAGGTGTCGTGTCTGTGTTTATATGTTCTGTTAGCTTCACAGTTTAGCTACCTAGAAATGCAGTGGTACTTTCATAATTATGCTACATATATTCACGTTTCTGTTCTTACTTTTGCGGTAGGTGATTCCTGAATCCGAGCCCTCTGGTGGAAGGTGCGCTGAGGCGCGTTTGAGAAAGTGTAACCTCTCCATTAATATCCTCAAATATCCTCAATATACCCAGCCGTCTTCAGATGAATATCATTTTACAACACCCATCTTGCACCAGCAACCCGCGCATGCGGGGCGGGGTTGAATTTCCGCCCCCCTATGTTTTTCAGGAGTAGCGGAAAAACGGCGGGGCGCGCAAGCGCCGCAAATTTGCTACACTGTTTGGGCATCAATTACCCACAGCGTTGAAAATGTTGACTTGAGGTCATCTCAGGTCAGGTCCAAGGTCCATGTCAAGTGACTCCCTTCAAAAAATGTTTGCTCTGTGCCAAAGCCACAGTTTTTTTTCGTAAAGTTTTAAAACTCTGCAGGGATTTCAATAAGAATATCAGTCACTACAATTCGTTGTATCTGGGATTTTCGTATCGTGTGACAAACAAAGGTCAGGTCAATTTCCTGACTCCCCATTATAAGAAAATGGGAAAATAAAACAAATGCTTCCCTTTCATAAAATATGCATTGGTCAGGCTAATTCTTTAATAATTCATGCTATTTAGCTCATTCTAAAATGATCAAGGTGGAATTGTTGCTCAGTTGATCTCTTACAAGGTTCATCTAGATGGTCATCTGAGGTCATCAGCAATGATTTGCTAATACTCTTGATAGAAGAGATAGAAGACGATTAGTTGACACCAATGTGTATCGTTCTTAGTCTGTCCCGCGTTGCCCATATGCAACATGACCTACCTGGGTCACCAAATGACCTTGACTGAGGTTCAAATTTGAAGTTGACCTTCCAGGTTCACCGTTAAATGTTTCAGTGCATCAATGAGACAACACGATGGCCGTCAAATGTCTTCCTATCTTTCTTACTCTCGCTCTTCGCTCTTTTGCTAAAAACAGTATGTTTGACCTCATGACCTCTCGAGCTTAAACTATTGATTAGATCAATTTTGAGGAATATATCGCGATTGCAAATTTCTACTGGCTATACGTTTGCCTCTCTAATGGTTTGCTTCCTAGTATATAATTTTTCCGACGATAACGGGGTTCTGGAAAAGATCCTAAAAGAGTCCTAAAAACCCGGAAAATCTGACCTTTGGTGACCACTGGTGACCTCAATTGTGACCATGATCCAAAGAAACACTGAAATACTTTCTCGATAGAACTTGCCTAGAGTAATCTAATGCCGTTTTTCCGCTTGTCGCTACGTGCGTAGTTATTCGGAGATTCTCACGGGGGGGCGGAAATCAACCCCCTGCCAGTTTCGTGTTCGGCGCGAAACCCTGCAGTGCGCGGGTTAATACCATGCATCACGTGCAATCTTATTATAAGCATAACTACCTTACATGATGTGCATTTATTTTGCCCTGATCGGACTATTGCTGCCCAAAATTACACTACAACAACAGATGTACTAATATCATTGGCATACTGACTAAAAGTTGTATTACATTGCGACATCAACTTTTAAGAAGTTCACCACCCACATGGCCATGGACGAATGCAGAGGAACACCGCAAGTCTAATAGCACTATACAGCAAACAACGTTCTCTCGTGCATGACTTCTTGGACCTTGGACAGCTTCACAATCGCTTCACACTCAGCCCCGCCCCACTCCTCCTGCTTCTCCAACACTGTCTCCCCCTACTCCCCCTACTCCTCCTGCTCCTCGAAGCGAGCGTTCTCGTGCATCTGGGGCGTGATCTCGTACACCATGTCCAGTATTCTGGAGATGATCTTCTCGCGGTGGGTGCTGACGTCGCCCTCCATACTCTTCAGTTTCGAGGCGGTCTCCTGGTCGACCTTCACCCCCATGGCGTCCTTACTGCCGGCATGTGCCGACTGGGTGTTGCGAAACTCGCTCTCCTTGGCCCTGGAACAGGGTGGGGAGCCGCTCGGTGAGTCATGACACACTAGGAATGTCGTTTTCCAACAATCGTGTTCGTCCAGAAATTAAAGACCCGCAGCGAAGTACGGCTGAAAGGAAACAGCTCATAGAAGGACGTAATACAAGTCATGGGTAATTCGTCATTTGGAAGTTGCATGTCAATAATGCAAAATTGTATGTAAGCGTACCTAAAAGAAATGTTATGCTTAACTCATTTAGCGCGATGAATTGAATCCGTATGTGGTCTAAATTCAATTGTAGGCTTTATATTATTATTATACTTTGACCTGAAATAAAAGCAGCAATCATGCAGATCTGCATTTTTAAAACCAGCACCATTTGGGTGGATAATACGCCCTTGAAATGCATCGGGAACAAATCGTCACGGTGATGGGTTCGTTTTCCGGAAACATTTCAATATAGCCATTTGAAGTACGGAGCTAAGTAAGTAATTTCCTAAGTAATTTGTTATTAAATATCTTGTTCAGCACTAAACTTTTATTATAAAGCTACCTACTGCTGTTTCGCAGTATGTAGGTGCACATGTGTATACATATTTATTACTAGCTGGGGTGCCCGGCGTTGCCCGGGCAATTAATTACCTAATGTTGCCTGTTATGTCGGCAGGGGACAGAATGCAATCTAACGTTTTGTACCTGTTTCAATAATTGCCAATTGGTGAATAGAAACCAAGGCAATCTTACGTGTTGTGGTTCTGTCGGCAGTTGACAGTAGAACGGTAACGCCGCAGTTCAACATACAGCTGAGTTCGAGTATATAACCAGTAAGAGCGCCTTAAACGGCGAAGGCGAGCGAGTCCGAATAAATCCGCGTAATTTTCACCCGCCCACGGAGGTTCGTCTTGTGCAAAGCATCGTTTTAATCGTTTCGCCGGTGTTTGTTTTTGCGTCGCAAATAGATCGAACTAAATCGATACTTTTGAACCTAAATAAAGGTTTTGCAGCGTTATTTTTAAATTTGCATTATAAAGTTATGTTGTAGACAAAAATTTATTTTGGGTGGGTATTAGATGGTTTTGATTGCGCTTTAACAGCTGGCAATCATTTTTATCGTTTAGGCACCCTTTGGTTGAAAGCTACGGGGTGGTGTAATGAAGGAAATATATAAAATCGTAAATAAAAATATTACAAGCCAGATTTTAACAGCGAATCCTGCATTAAATCCTAAATTTTTGGCATGCATTTGGAGAACGGTACGTTGGTCTACAGATTGGTGTTGTTATCGCTTCACGTTCCATAGGTGCTGAGCACTGATTTAAAGATTTGTGAAGACGTCATAAAACTAATGATTGCGCTTGTATAGTCCAGTAACTTGTGCCACGTACCACGCCGCGATCGAGCACATAGTGCATACGCCGGGCGGATCGTTTCTCTACGCGTCTGTGTTTACCCGTGGTTCTTGTGACTTTTTGGTTGCCGAGATAATAGGTCCGGTATTGCAAACGATGTTTTGTAGTCAATTTTCGTGGACGGAACAGGGGTGCACGGTGCACATGTGCGTGTGACCAGAGTTTACCTGTGCAACATTGCCAGTGGTGTGGTCTCCAGTCCACTAAATTTGAGCTTTATAGGTCCCAGCCGTTCCTCAGCTACACAGGATAAATCTTTCTGACACCCCTAACGCGGCACGTGTCACGTGCCATTGCTGACCCCTTACTGTGATAAAACATGTCAACAATAATAATGTCATTCCATGGGCTATCCGATGGCGAAGCCGCTGTCAATCGGGATCGCGGGTTCAAAAGATATAAGGCTTCTGACCAGCGTCGCGGTCGGGCCGGCCCCCGAGAGAGCCCGGCCCGGGTCGGGTCGGCCGCTTATATGTGAGAAATCCGGTTTCATGAGATCGCTCCGCGCTCGCGCCGTCGTGCCACTTTAAAAGCAGACTTCACCAAGGTAGATAAGCAGACTTAACTTCAAGTACCTTAATACATTAGGTAATTAGGTAAGATTGTACCCTAACCGTAACAAGCGTTTTCCGTAATTCTGAATGATAAGACTTCATAGAATGAATGTCACAAAAGCGCAGCATATACAGAAAATCAGGTTCGCTGGTCGAGCACTAAATGTGCATCACCATCTTGAAGCAAGGATTTAACTACGTATCCCAGATTTAACTAATGGTAGATATGTTACCTGGGAAGAGACGCCGATTTTTGTATATTTGTATGTTGTATTTTTTGTATATTGGTGAAAATATTTATTGTAATTTTGGATCCCAAACTTCCTGTCAGTAATGCTGATCAGAAATGGTATGGGTTTTGTTATCCATATCCAAGGGTTTTCGATTCCATAGCGGTCAAACGGTTTTCCATTTGCCCTTTATTATGTAGATTTGTTCTCTGAAATACGTACTCATTGTATATCACCATACAGTTTTTGGTAGATGGACATATAGAGAGGTATAATAAGTATCTATATATTTTAATATTTTCTTCAGGTGATTTATGTAGGTATCCAATTTGTATTGGCCAATGCCACTTTCCGTTAGTGGTCGTAGGCCGAATGCTTAAGTCCGAAAGAGTTCTTGGTACGCGTCCTCCCGTCCGAACCTCGGCTTGACCAAAGACGCACAATGATCATTGTGCGATATTTCTGGTATGATTCATATGTAATGATGCAAGATTAAATAACAAATTACACCCAACGTTTCATTGTATTTACCTCTTCAAGGGTGCGATAAATAATTAAAACGTTGGGTGTAATTTGTTGTATAGGTATTATTTTATCATTAAGTACATCTGAATCGAACTGTCACATTCAGCCACTTAATATTCCTGGTATGTTTGTCTGCATTGCCGACTTAAGTACTAGAAGAAGAAAACAATCTTGTTGCTCGTGGCATCATGTGACCTAGGTGGCGCTGCCTCCACTGAGCTCACGTGAGCCAGCTGATAAGCGGCCGTCAGCTGACTCAACGGGCCGACTGTGTCGTGATGACAAAGTCACAACTGATAACATTAGAAAATGCCTCATAGACGATCTACTCTTTAAATAGACCATTGTTGTATTGATATTGCCAGCTTTAATGTCTTTCGGAATGCAAAGAAATCCATTTAGTATATATCAGCTGCAGCTGTGGCAGGCACCCTTAAACACTTAATCCCTTATCACTTTAACATTATTTTGCTGTTGTTAACAGCAGATGGTAACACTTCATTTCTGGGTGATAGATCGTACCTTTCCAGACAGTCGCTCATATATAAGATAAAGGAGACATTATTTACACAGGAGCTTGATCTATTTATATAAAAATCGTGGACTATCATGGGTGGAGCTTTTCAGAAAAAGTTAGTTGGGCAAAATGTCATAGTTATTGACTGAGTGTTTTGTGTGGTAAAGGTGACAAATTACTATTGTAATGCCAGGAAACCTTCCAATCTTGACAATTTTGCATGGGTAAGGTGAAAAATGACATTTTGACACCAGAAAACCATCAAATCTGGCAAAAGTTGGTGGGGCAAAAACACAAAGTTGGTGGGGCCAAACTCAAAGATGAGGCAGTGACCTCACCATATGAATAGAAAGCACCATCCATGGGGATCATTCATGAAAGAAACGAGATTCTTGCTACTAAACCTTTCCATTAATTTCTTTCGTGCACACAAATTGACCTATCCTGGGACGTAGGAACGTCACGAAAGCTTTGATCTCGTTTTGAGAGAAACCCAACCCCCTATGGCAGATATCTTTGCATATTTAGGCTTTCTCGTCTTGGCGAACGTTTTGTCATCAAAAACTTTTCTCGCCAAGCAAAAAATATATTTGAGCACAAAAAGACCGAAAAGTGAGGGTGCCATGACACCTCCCCCCCGTCTCCCAGCCCCCTGCTCCTACGCCTATGGACCTACCGGTTTAAAACCGATCTAATGGGTTCATACAGCTAGCACTGCGCTAAATTAAACATTTGAAGTCAGTACCTCTAGGCTCTAGTAAAACTGCAAATAACAGGACACTCCAATCACATCCACCGAACAACAATTAAAGTCATTTTTAGTCATAATGTCTATTAAACCTTAGTACGCAAGGTCTCCGCCACATACACAAAGCTTTTGGACATCAGCTCTCATCATCATAAAGGCGATTCATTTCACGCAACGTCTATGGGTATAATGCTAAAACCGAAGAAAGTCGGCGATCCCCGGACTGCGGAGCCCATTCCCTGACCCGTGATGACGTGTGACCTGTTACGTGTTCCGCAAGACGTTTGACCAAAGACGTGTAACAGCAGCCTGTCACAACTGACGTGAAGCCATCTCCTCTCACCTCTGCATGACCTCAACCTCCTTGTCGGCGTCCTCCTTGGCGGCTTTCAGACGTCGAATCTTGTTCCGCTTCGACTCCTCGATTTTCTCCACTGCCTTCTTCTCGGCAGCGAGAAGCGAGGTGATGCCATCGCTGGTGCGGGTCATGATGACGGCGGTGGAGGTGGCGGTGGAGGCGGTGGAGGCGGCTGAGCGACCGACGGACGAGGCAGACCAGGCGGCAGTGGACCCTGGCGCTCCTACAGCTCCGGTCACCGTGCCCCGCTATCGCGTCGCTGATATCTACTATCGGCTCCCCGAGACCGGTGGTCTGCGCCGAGTGGAGGGCCGGACAGACGCGGTGGGGGTCCACTTAGCTGGTCATAAGGGGTCAAGATGGGTGTGGGGTCAGTGAAACCAGCTGGTGTTGAGACGGTGAAGTATGGACTGGCGTGACGATTATAAAATGAGTTACATCATAAATAACAGTAGACCTGGATTTGACACGAAAATCAGGCAACTACAGTATGGGGCCGAAAATGCATTGCTGTAATGCTAATAAAAGTTTTGCCGACGTAAATTATGCTGACCGAAATTGGCGTTACAGCGTTTTAATAAAGCTGTTACTTTAACCTTGATGTTGATAAATATGAACAATTTCTTCATAGGTATTGGTCAGAATTGATTGCGCTTTTCAGCTATATAACTTTCTAGCGTCTGTGTTTCGCGATTTCTCGATGCTAAAATTACATTTTCGGCCCCTTACTGCAGTGACCTGATTTCGTGTCAAACTGTTATCTATGGTTACACAATACACACACACACACACACACACACACATATATATATTATATATATATATATAGTATACGTATATATATATATATATATATATATATATATATATATAAGGCACTAGCCCAAAGGGGGCGGCGGAGGCGGCCCGGCCCCCCCCCCTGGGAGGCCTGGCGGTTCCCTTTTCGGCGCGCTGCGGCGCGCCGAAAAGCCGACTTGACCGCGCGAAACGCATCGTATCATGGATCTAAGTCCTCGCATGCGTGGTCTTTGAACTGATTAAGAGCATTTGTGGTTCTTTAGGGCCATCAGGGCCCTCTCTGAAAGACCAAAGGGCCCTGGACGTTTCACAAAGCCAATGCATTGCCAGAGGGGCCCCTGAAAGCCAAAAGGCTCCGAACGGGTCAAAGGGCCCCTGAACACATCGGAATGGGCCCCTAGACAGCACAGAGGGCCCGGTGGGGAAGTCTGACGGGCCCCTGAGGAGGGTCGAAAAGGCCCTCTGATGGTTCAAATGGCCCCTGAACACGGGAATGGGCCCCTAGCCAGCACAGAGGCCCTTGGGAAGGTTGAAGGGGTACTGGGGCAGGTCGGAGGCCCCTGGGCAGGTCGAAAAGGGCCCCTGAGCGGGTCAGAGTGCCCCCTTGAACACATCGAATGGGCCCCTAGACAGCACAGAGGGCCCCTGGGGAAGGTCGAGGAACCCCCTGGGCAGTCGTATGGGCCCTGGGCAGTTGTATGGGCCCCTGGCAGGTCGGTGGGCCCAATGGGAGGTCGGAGGCCCAAATGGAAGAGTTCGGAGGGCCCAATTGGGATGAGTCGAGAGGCCCTGAGTGGTAGAGGGCCTTCGTGAACACGTCGGATGAGCCCCTAGCCAGCACAGAGGGCCCTCTGGGCAGGTTGAAGGGGCCCCTGGTTTAGGTCGGAGGGACCCCGAGCGGATCGGCAGGGGCCCTGAGTATGTCCCGGTAGGGAAAAAAGCAGAGCAGCCGCATTCTTTACTAAGGTGAATAAGGGCGCCCCTGAGCAGGGCTGGACAGCACAGCTTAGCAGACCAGAGGTGCCATCTAGAGAAAGTGTTTAACAGGTCGACTGTGTACGGTCAGAGGGTCCCTCTGAACAGACAAGGTAAGAGCGAACCCCTGCGGTCGTGGGTCTGAGGCGCCCATGGGACCAATGACCATGCCAAATTGGCTATTTCGACAACGCGACACGTACAGGGTAGCAGATCTTTTGCACACTTCCGTTTCTTACTGGTCCTTTTGGTACCGCTCGTGCGGGTATTTAGACCCACTCTGCTACTGGATCCCTCACCCCCACCTGACTGACGCTCTGGGCGAAATCCGGCTACGTGCTTGGTAGAGACCCTTTTGAGGCGCCGACCCCCGGGACGAAAATCCTGGCTACTTCAACGCTCGTGAGGGCTAATGGGACTCCCCTTCTCGATCGCTGGCTCGCCACCTCGCCCGGAGTGCAAAATTCGTGTAACTATGTAGTCATGTACAGAACGCGATTCTCCGATGTCCCCCCACCGCGTAACGCTAGACATCTCCGCTGTTGCTTTCGGTGCCTGTTTTATATGGGTCTCTTTTTGAGGGTGCTGAGCGAGCTCCTCGTTTGTCCCACTCCATATCATCCAACCATTGTGAAGTAGTGTCTTTCTGACAAAAATCCACAAAACAAAATAAAGATGAATAATAAACAAAATCCACAAAGATATAGTGCCGAAATCCAATTTCTATGATTTTCCACTACAATCCGCGGGCTTCTTGCCTGGCTGCCTTTCAATACGCCTTCGGGAAGGGCCCTTTGCTCGTAGAGGCCGCCGCCCCGCGCGCGCCTCCCCCTGTGAAACGAGTAAATAATCACCTTACCGGTGACAACTGCCCGTGTGTGTGACCTGTCTCACACCACACATGACCTGCGTGGTGATCCCCTGCTCACCAACAAATACCTATTATCCTGATCGTAGTTGATCTGTATACCTACCCATCCTAACTTAGTATACTATGACGTACTTAGCATATATTTTGGGATATTATACTAAATCTTATATATATTACCTATACTATCGTATTATAACCTACTATACTATGGTACTATACTGTATAATTATATAGGCCCTCGAGGCCGGAATTAATTAGTTAATATTAATAATTATATCCGTAAGTATTCTCCGGCCGCGAGCATTGCCAGAATACTTGTCTAATGACGGGCGGCCATATGGTATCTCAGCAAGGCAGCTATGTTCGGCGGCCTGTGGTGTTAAAGATAGGCGGCGGGCCACCCAGGCTGACATTTTACATTAAATGTGAGCGAACTACTATCGCTTAGGCAAATATCACTACCACGCACAATGGTTCTCGCAACTTCGATATGCGCTCAAGATTCTTGACTCTTTCATTTTGATTTTATTATCTTTGCACGAAAAAACACATTTTCGGCCTCTATATATTTATTCTTAATTCAATTTGGAACATTTGTGGTGTAGCCATTTTGCGCTACCCCACCAGGTACTTCGCTCAATACTGTGATTGTTAAAAATGTCAGCCTGTGGGTGCCCGTCCGCCTATCCTTTAAACACAGGCCGCCGCACTGCCTCTTTGTTATCACCCATATGCCCTGAGCCCGTCATTAGACCCAACCTGCCCCGATGGATCACTGGTCGCAGCCCGGCCATAGCACCCTGTGAATACCTAGTTCCTCACTTAACTTATATACTAGACCTGCGTATGAGTTGATACCTTAATATACCCTCCTTACTGACCTTTAGTGATATCGTATAGTATTTAACAGTGACCTCAGTACTATTATATATATATAAATTACCGACCTAATACCTGAACCTTTGCTAACTCGGTGAGTGAGTCACATTGATTATAGTAGGTAGGTGTCCTACCCATGCATCCCGAACACTTTGTTCGGAAATTTAGGTGGCCTTAAGTAAATATCTTAAATGCCAAACGAGGTCATGAAGGTCAAATCTGGCAAACTGTCACCATTTTGGGAATTTGACCTCTGTGACGCCACATGTCACTAGCAATGTGTTCAAAGTTGTGTCTGGGGATGAACGTTGATATTGGCTACCAAATGGCGTTTGAATCGTCCCGCTCTGACTGTTTGTTCCGAAATTATCGCTTCGCCGACCTCGATTCTGGCCGCTATCTTGGAATTCAAATCCATATAACTCAAAACATTACCGACCGATCCATTTATTAACGTCAAACGATCTGTTATTATGTTGCCGTAAATTTCGCATAAAAAACACCGCCCTGCTCTGCTTCGTTTTCGTGCTATTCACGAAAAACATATTGAGGCACAAAAGTTCCCCCCTCCTCCCAGTGCGCGTGTTAACAGTTAAAGGGAATATAGCACCTTGGGAAAAGTATGGTTAGCTGACGCATGTACTAGCTAGGAATGCCCTGCCATTACGGTCCGTGGCTCATCTATGTGCGCCTGAAAGAGAAGTCAGAATTAGTGTATGTAATTGAATATACAATAGTAATATGTAAATTGACGTCCCCCACCAAACTCCTATTGCCGTCACCAAAGCGGAGTTGTGTCTCGTACACAAGGAGGCATCGCATCGTGCAAAACTTTGCGCCCGCCCCCGTGTGACAGCTGCTGTGCCGGACCGCCAACGAATGGCGTGCACCGGTAGGTGTTGGGAAAACGCGACTGGAACTGACGGTCGACCGGCGCTCGGGCTCAGTCGCCCGCGTACGGGACCGAGGGCGCACGGCATACGTGCCATAACTCGCAACTCGTTGTGCTGCCGCGAGCGCCCTGACCGACCGTCATTGGGCGTCGGGCCGCGACCGCCCAAGGTATAGACTCCGAAATCTGGCGGTGGGTTCCAAAAAGCAAGTGCTACACACCAGCCTGACTTGGTTCTCTGGCAATTTACAGATGCGAGTAACTACTGATTGACGTATTGCGAAACGTCACTTGACCGTGGATTGTGACGTGAAATATGACCACATTATGGACCAACGGTGTTTGCGTTTGAAACTCTTCCAGCAACTAGGCTCGACTCTGGAGAAATTGAACATTTGCGGATTTGTGGGGGTTTCTCAGCACACCCGACTATCTGGCTATCTCAGTTAAAAACTAACGTTAAAGGTGCTATATTCCCTTTAACACACAGGCCAGTAAGCAGGCTGAAATCCCAGAGAGTGAACACTGCACGTGCACAACCATTAGCATTGATTTACCAACTCAAAGTCTTAGCATTTATACAATATGAAGATCAGTGTCCTCGTCCTGATAAGTTTCCGCTTTGTGGTTGCTCCTTTTAAGGTGTAAATGCGCTTGTGTTTAATCGCTTATATTCGGCTGAAAAAGACATTTACGCCAGAGGTGCACCGAACACATGTCCGGGGATGCACGGATATCCCAGGGGATGCACGTACCCATGCAATGACCACCTCTCCCATTGTTTCTCTCCCCAGTGTACCCGCCTGGCTACGGGCCTGCTGCTGACGCTTGCCATGCTCTGTCGCAATTGGCGACTTTTGATACCTACCTGCAGCCTAAGGTCGCTGAGTGGCGATTGCCGATTGGAGTGAGTATCGCGCGCCTATGTTGCTGTGACGGTAAACTGTGAAGCATAGGCGTAGGAGCCGGGGGACAGGGGGGCAGCTGCCCCCCCCCCCCCCAACATTTTCGGACTTTAACATTACGCCTATGAACGTTGCATGGAAAGAATCGACTTCAAAATGCCTTTTGCCCCCCAACTTCAAATGAGTTCTACGCCCCTGAGCATGTTGTCGGTTCCGGTTTATCTCGGCTGCCGGCAGCTCGGTCGGTCGGTAGGGGGGGGGGGGGTATGATGTGATGGCGTATCAGCAGCGGCGGCGGCTGGCTGCAGTCAGTGTCCGCTGGAACATGCTGCCCAACTGACGGCAGCATGGAGTGGCTGTTGAAGCGGATCAGGGGAGTGCTGAGGGCCTGGAGAGTGCGCCGGCTGTTGGCCAGGTGTGGAGCAGGCGCCCGCCTTGTCATCGACTCACTGCTGACCTGTCATGACCTCCTCATTGTCCATCCGTCCGCCCAGGTGGCTGACCTCGCCCGGGACGCAGTGAGTGACGCAGTGGTCCTGCTGCGCGACCTGCCGCTGTGGGCCGCTCTGCAGGACGGCTGGACGGCCACCGCTGACCCCGCCGCCGCCGCCGCCGAGTGCTGGCTCTGCTCGCCGACCGAGCCGCTGTCGGTGCTCTACAAGAGCCGGTCAGGCAGCAGCGCCGAGGGACTAGCTGACCTGTTCGTCGGGGAATCGAGCGCGTCTGACTACGACATCATGTACGAGCTCGGTGGCGACTTTTGCTGGATGGCCAGGGCGGTGGCGCAGGCGGGGGCGGAGCCAGTCTGCATCAGCCCGCAGTCTGCGGCACAGCTGTGGGCTGAGACCACCAGCAGCCCCGGCTTCGTCACGCTGCACTGGGCTCGGACGTCCCGCTGTTGCCACGAGGCCCCGCTGGCGGCGCTGGCGGCTCACTCGGTCCGCGGGCTGATGTGGCGCTTCTGCCGGGCCATGTCCCCGTCTAACGCCGAGATCACCACCCCTGGCCCGGCAGTCAATGTCCTCCTGCCAAGCCAGGAGCACGGCGGCACAGACCACGTGCCCTGCCTCCGGATGCCGTGGTGGCCCGAAGAGGAGAAGTTCCTCTCTCGCCACCGGGAGACCGACTTCCCGCCGGCGGCGGCGCGGCGGGACATCTGCCGATTCGGCGTGCACCTGGTGCCGACGGGAAGAGCGGGCAGCGCCACTGAACTGTACGAGTGGAGGGTGTCTTTCTCGCGCGCAGAAGTGGTAGCTATCCACCACCTGAGCTCAATACAGCGTTCCGCTGTCAAGGCCGTGAAGCGGATGAAAACCGGCATGAAAGGAAGCTGGGCGGCGCCGGCACTCAAGTCTTACTACATCAAGACAGCGGTGCTCTGGCTGGTGCAGAACCTGCCCAGTGACCGCTGGACAGGCGTCACAGCCGCGGTACACATAGTTCTGGAGTGGCTTGAGCACTGCCTCACCGCCGGCAGCCTGCCCTGCTTCTTTTGGCCCGAAATCGACCTGTTGGTGGACATCAGCACGGCCGAGCTGGAGGACATGACCAGAACCGTCAGGCTGATGAGGAGTCAGGCCACCTGTCTCCTAATGGCCTGGTGTGAGGAGAACTTCTATGATCTGCGCCTGGTGCTGGAGAGCGGGTCGGGCCCGCTTTCAGAGCGTCAGCTGCGGCTCTGTCTGGCGCGGCTGCTGATCCGGCGGGCTGTTGTGGGTGGCATCACATACGGGCCGACGGTGCCCCGTTGGGAGCCCTGGTCTGTATGCTTCATCCCGGCTTTGGCGCTCCTGTCCGAGCACCAGTTGCTGGACTGGCGTCACCACTGCGATACGGGCACGTACCATCAGCAGTGCTACCTGCTGCAGGCCATGCTAGTGGCCCCTGCTGACCTGGTGGGCGAGTCACGGCTGACGTCACTCGGTGGCGACATGTTCACCTGGGATGTGACGTCACTTCTGGCCCTGCTCACCGAGTCAGACCTGCAGTTCCTGCTGGGTGACCCGGCCGCGGTAGCCGCCTGGTGTCGCCGGCAGCTGAGTCGGACCCCGGCGGAGCGGCCGGCCGGGCTGACCGCCGAGCTGGACACGCCGCGGGGCCGGGCAGAACTGCTGCTGCGGCCAGAGATGCTGCTGCGGGCCGCCAGCGAGGCTGTGCCGGACATGAGTGATTGGTGGCAGAAACAGGGGCAGAAGGTCGGGGTTCTGTGGAGAGAGAACTTCCTGCCACTGCGCACCTACAAGGAACGCCGACAGGTGTTGGAGCTGCTCCTCAGCGGCTCTGGATACATGGATACGTTCCTCCGCAGTCGTCTGCCAGAGATGGACGGCCCGGCAGCTGCCGCCACGGCCCGGCTCTGGCGGCAGCGTCTGGAACACCTGCTGTATGGCGACCGTCTGCAGACTAAATACTCCGCAATCACCACTCAGCGGACCGACAGATGGCAGCTGCGGCAGTATGCGGTGCTGGGCAGCCCGACTCAAGGTAAGATTTGCGCATTGGCGAATCCAGAACGGTGCTTTTTGGGGGGCAAGGGTGGTCTGGGGACCAAATCCAAAAAAGGCTCTCACAATTCTGAAAACTCGTCGGATTTCGTTTGCGTATGAATTTATAGCTGATAAAAATGAAAAAGTTGCTTAAATTTTCTTCTTTATCAATAAACGTGTCAAATTTGCGCCCATTTCAGGCGGTTTGAGGGGCCATAGCCGCTTTGACACCCCCACCCCCTCGCGGATACACCGCTGGACCCCCCCCGGATCCGCCAGGGTATCTGTGGACAATAAACGCACACACACTCGCACACACAAGAGCACGCACGCGCACGTGTTACGTGTTAATGATGGACCACCAGGCTCGCGCACGAGCTCGAGAAGGCTGAGGTCATTTGCGTGCCCCTGATGATTTTCATTTCACTGCATGTGAATTGTGAAGTATGTATACCTACAACTGCTGCTGAGTGCTAACCGACACTGCACGCAAATGGCGAATGAGAAGTTAGCAGTCGATTCGATGCATTCGACAAATTCGATACACTCACAGAAATTGTTAAGCTGTCAGCCGATTCGAGACATTCGACACATTCGACACATTGACATGTATTAGCAGCTGATTCGAGACGTTCCCATGGTAGACGGATCCATGAATGAATCGAATGTCTCGAATCGTCTGCTAACTATAAATGTGAATGCATGTATCGCATGTATTGAATGCCTCGAATCGGCTGCTAACTATTTTCAAGTATCATATGCATATATCCATGTTAATGTGTTGAATGTGTCGAGTGTCTCGAATCGGCTGGCGCTGCTAACTTGACAATTTCTGCGAATGTATTGGACATATCGAATCGACTGCTAATTGCTCACTCGTATAAAAATGGTGCAAACCCTCAATGGAAGTACTGTCTGCTGTCAGTGACTCAGTCTGCTTAGCCTGCCTAGTGATAGCTAGCGGTTATCGTACAGAATCTAATGCTGCTGCATTTCCAACTCATGGGGACGATCCCCGCAACATCAATATTGAAACATCTGCAACCATTTAAAACGTCGCCTACATCACAAAACATCGAAACATACCGAAGTATTGAATCATTTGAGACGTCAGTTCACCTCAGTCGCCGACTCAGTCTACCCGGCCGCTAACCCACCTCCTGGCCTGATTTGTTCCAGATTCCCCGCAGCGTGACGAGCGTGGCGCGGCTGGGGGCGAGCAGTGGCGCGGGGCGCGGCAGAAGGATGATGATGAGGAGGATTGGTTCCGCTTACACATGCAGGAGTTGGTCGAGATGGAGCGGCAACACCTGCTGGAGCGGGACGAGGTGGTTGGTAGACTTCTTCAGCAGCGACACGAACAGCAGCGGCGCCCTCGTCAGCAGTGGCTCTGCTCATGCATGGGAGAGTTGTTCGAATTCGCACAGCGACGCCTCCAGAGGCGGCACCAGCAGGAGCGGCGAAACCTGGCAGGAGCGGGGCGAGCAGGAGCGGGGCGAGCAGGAGCGGGGCGAGCAGGAGCGGGGCGAGCAGGAGCGGGCGAGCAGGAGCGGAGAAACCTGGAGGAGCTGTCTGAGCTGGAGCAGAGGCACCAGCAGGAGCGCGACGATCTAGAGCGGTACCGGTCATTTGTGCAGGAGTGGTTTGAGCTGGAGTGGAAGCGTCAAGAGAGAGACAGGTAACTGGAACACCAATGTTCCAACCCGCTGCCGCTCCCTCATCACCAGCAGGCTGCTCTGCACTGACTCCCAGCCTGGCCTCCTCCAGGAGCTCAGCCGCGGACCTGGCGGCCAGCAGACAGTCCTTGATCGGCGCGTCTGGACCCTGCTGAACAGCGTCGTGGATCGGAAAGGTCATTTCTCTGCGATGGGTCCCGACTCCCGGGCCATGAATCTGACGGCAATGAAGTCAGTTTGTCGACCGAATCGCAAACCACGCGGATGCCACCTGTAACCAAAACGCGACGCCGGTGGGTCTGGGGCCGCTGTTGTCATCGTTTTGATTTAAATAAATGTTTGTTGATGTTTTGTTGTTGTTAACAGCCCTCAACTATTTTCGCCAAAATCTTCAATTATGATTTACTATGCATTTCTCCATTGCTTATGCAACCCCCAGTTAGAAAGGCTACGACGTGTAAGGTTCCTAGTAGATCGCAAAACAATAAGAGGATTTTAATAAAATATTCAGCAGAAAATTGGATTAAAGGGCGATGAATAACTTACAGTGAATAACTAGGTGTAAAAACATTGACCACAGTGTATAATAACCTATCATACTATCATGTTTATTTTACTTTTTTAGTTTTCCGAAGTGGCTGGCTAGCTCCGGCAAAAAATTGTTCAGGGTGTCATGTGATATCATGGAGATATTTAAAGGTAGGGATATTAAAAAAGATGACATTTTGCAGACTTTTGTCCGAACCTTTCTGATTCATTAACAGACAACACATTGCACTTATGACTTATTACAAAATTTAATTCCGTTCGAAAAAGTTTTAGACGTTAAATAGGCCAGTTAATGTCAACATGTTCAGCGAATCCACCTCGCAACATACCTCGCCGTTTTCATGGATGTTGAAAATTAGCAGTCGATTTTCCCCGGAATCCGAAGTTAATCCGAGGCGCCGTGGCACATCAATAGCAATTACTTGGTGCCATAGGCGTGGAGCCGGGGGGGCAGGGGGGGGGGGCAGGGGGGAACTGCCCCCCAACATTTTGTTATTTCAACACTACGCCTATGGACATTGCATGGGAAGAATCGACTTCAAAATGCCTTTTGCCCCACCCCCCCCCCCAACTTCAAATGAGTTCCTACGACCCTGCTTGGCACAGATTAAAGTACATTCGCTCAGTGCGCTTTAGTTCAACAACGTGATCTTAGACCTTGGTACCCCGACCCCGATGCTGGCGCAGCCAGGTGAAGCCAGGGGGTACCGAGGATCCAAGAACCCCTTTTTAGAGACAAAGTACACGTTTTTTTGTACTCTTTTCCGAAAAATCCAAAAATTGTCACGGGACCCATTTTTTCGACCCGGGACGCCCCTTTGGAAACTCCTGGTTGCACGCCTGTGCGCCATTGTCCTAGCCTTTGCCCAGGGACGTAGCCAGGGGCGGCGCCACGGATTTTTGACAGGGGTGGCAAAATTAACTGATTGAGTTCGCATGCATCTTTTACTGGGAAAAAGTGTCACGGAAATATGCAACGCTTATAAACATCGCGGCAAACGAACATAAGTCCAGCACATTTCATTATTTTAATTGTATTATTAAGCTGATAAGTATCTTTTAATAAGTTCTTCATATGTTTAGCACAATTTCTTTTGATACCAGACCTATGATAGGTATCTTTTAGAAAGTCTTCCATATTTAGCCATAGGATAACAGATAGACCTGATTTGACACGAAATCAGGTCACTGCAGTAAGGGGCCGAAATGTAATTCTAGCATCGAGAAATCGCGAAACATAGATGCCATCCCAAAGCAATATTTAGGCAACCAGGTGTCTGATCAGCATGCGACAAACACAGACGTGTTGAGAAATTAACGGGCTAGCGTATGCAGTGTAAGTTTGAGAATAGCGCGCGGTGAGTGCAAAATTAATCGCTACATAAACGCAAATTTGTGGTTTTATTTCGTCTTTCACGTTTAATGTTACTGCTCCGAACCTATTGTACGCAAATAGATAAAACAAACGTAATTTGAAGAGAAGTGTACCGTTTTTATACTCCATGTAAAATCTAGGGTTTCATGTTAATATTTCAGTGCTAAAATACACCTATGATATAAACACTGGCTATCTTAGAAGACTTTTATGATTGCACCGCTATACCGTCAACATCGGAGAGTGTGAGACGCTATAAAAATATATAGCTGAAAAGCGCAATCAATTCTGACCAATACCTATCAAAAAGTTATTCATATTTATAAATATCAAGGTTAAAGTAACAGCTTGATCAAAACGCTGTAACACCAATTTCGGTCGGCATAATTTACGTCGGCAAAACATTCATATGCATTACAGCAAGGCATTTTCGGCCCCATACTGCAGTGGCTTGATTTTCGTGTCAAATCAGGTCGACTGTTATCTATGGTTTAGCACATTTTATTTTGACACCAGACCCATATAATATAGTTATATAGTCTGTTCTACGAGTCTTCTACCTTTACTCAATGATAGAGTTATTAAGCGCGTGTTTTAATAAAGATATGATAAAAATCGAACGTCGCTGAATAAATATTTTTTGGCAAAACCATATATAGGAGGTAGAGTCATCCGGTGATTTAACGTGGTCATGACGTCGACAAAAACGTCATTCGTATCCATCGGCCTCCTCCACCATTGCAGTTAATGCTATTTCGGGAAAATAAATGTCCTGTAAATCGAAAAGCATAAAGGTTGCGATAAATGCAAGGACAGCACTGGAAAGCTCAAATACAGGCAAATCGAAATGATTCAGATCATTTTAGGCTCAGGTCCAATATTGAGATATATACACTAGAGGTCACCAAAAGTTCATGTGTGTGGAATCTGCTCCAGACCCATACTTACGCGCACACTGGAAAACACTTCTTGAGACCCTGTTCTAGGCAGCTGGTTTCGATTAAGAGTCCATATCAGGGTTTGGGATGACCCAAGCGGGAACTTGTTTGTTTCCGGAGACCACGCAATAGGAGACTCCCTTCAAGGCAGATAACAATAAAACATTCGCGTCTCGGAGACAATTAATGATGGTAAGAGCATGGGTGCGCGGTTCTAAAGAAATTCCCGGATGTAGCCACTAAAGGTGCCACTTTACAGGCTGCCAGGTTTGTGGCTACCCGATGACCAATCCGAACCGCAAACCCCCTTAAACTACCCAACACTACCCACATGAACATATAGGGTGCCAGCTACCCACAGGTAACCACACTTTGTTTGACCATTCTGTCTGCCATTTGATAACTCATTGTTCAATGTTGAACTGTTTTGTGTTGATCTCTTTTGGCCTATCTTAAGTGCCAGTATATTTTGTTCAAGCAACCCCAAATTTCCCATTTTAAAAATCCCTGCTTTTCAATTTATTGAAAAAATTATTATGCTAACCGCCAACTACCTACTTCATCCAAATTGACGCTAATGTGCTCTACCCCTGTTACTACCCACGTTGGTTAGAAACTACCCACATCTGGTGGGTAATTGGGGTATAAAAGTGGCACTCTAAGTAGCCACTATGCGAAGACTGACACTCGGAAGCAGAAACACGACATCCGTACCCTCCTAGTTGAGGTGCTGCCTAACAGTGGCGCTCTTCAAGAGGCGACCCAATTTTCGCATTGTTTTGCCAAAAACAGACATACCTTAACATGTAGGATGATAGTTTTGAGGTTGAGAGATGTGGTGAGCTGCAATGCAAGCGATATGTTGTCAAGAGCTCTGCCAAATGAAATTTGTCGATATAATCTACGCTTAAGTGTCTAAACTTCCTCAGATATTTCAAGCAGAAGGACTACATATGATACAAATCTGGTTGAAATTGACACATCCACCTGTTGATCCTCCCACTGCCGGTCTTTCTGTACCCTGTCACGCCGACGTTTACCCGGAGTTCTGGTGGCCGCTGGCCACCGGGCAAGTGACGGCCCTCGAGCCGTCCCCCGGGAGTGGTGGCCGTCGTACATGACGTGGGCCCTCCTCGCAGCTTCGTCCTGCGGGGAAGGGCCTGTTCATGGGGCGGCTGCCCGGNTATTGCCCTGAAATAATATTGGAGGACACGTTGGCGATTGCATTTTTCAAGAGCTTTCAATCGCTTTCCGTTTGTTCCTAGAGCTACCATAGTTTGCGAGATTTTTGGGGGATTCTGGAGCAAAGCCCTGAAAGTGGGAAATCTGACCTTTGATGACTTTTGGTGACCTCAATATTGACATGTTAAAGAAATGACCACAATTGTTACCGAATACTTTTTGATGAGCTTTTCAACCCTTCCCCGGCACGGCGAAGGTGGCGCCGAGCACCGGCACGGCGCGGGTTAAACGCATAAGCAGTTCCAAAATCGGTACCTATTATTCATGTATCCGAATAAGTATCCGATATAGCACTTGCAAGTATCATTCTTAGACTTGTATAAGTATCAGGCTAAGACTCAGATGACGGATGATCTTAAATCAGGTCAAAGTCATTGGAGGTCACGTGAGGTGAAACTGCTGATTACGGTCATTAGGCGTTGTACTACATGTTATTGTCTATTTTTTGCGTCTAGAGCGTGAAAAAAAGTTAAAGCGATATTAGTTTCAAATAACTCAAAGTATAAAGCAAAAACGCAAATGCATTTTATACCCACGGTAGGTAATGCCGTCGAAAGAGGTCGATTCTGGTCTTTGGAAGGTCATAATTGTCAGTCAGTTTTAATGGTGTAAACTTCAAATTTTGCACACGTCAAATCTCGTAAAGTTTCGTTATATTTCGTTATTTGACATGTTTCTATCATATACATATATTCATGTTTTAGCATCTTACAACTTTGGAAAATATGGAAAAAGTCCGAAATTTATATTTATCACCATCAATTTAAAAAATCCGGTAGCAGTATGATAGCCGAGTCTATTGCCAGTCAAATTAAGGTATCAAAATACCTGTAGTGGACGAGTTAGTGGCGTAAGTAGGTGATACCAGCAACCAAAAGTGACTAGCAGTTCAAATCGGGCAGAATTCTGAAGTGAGGCAGGATTTCCAGCTGAGTACTCTTTGTCAGGCTAAAATCCTGCCCCCCCAACTAGAACATACTTCCTGCGTCCCTGGGGCCCAATCTCACAAAGAGCCCAATCTCACCAAATGCCGTGAATTGGTAAATACGGCATATTGGTGCACCGGCCTGCAAAGTTTCCGAGACCCGGGTCTGACCGGCAACCTCCGAATTCACCGGACTAGCCCTTTAGATGAGCTATTCTGACACACGAACGCCGAACTCAAGCACGTTCTTAAATAAATGCAGTACCTGAGCACTTCCATTACGGCATGCCGTAATTTGTGCATTTACCGCAGCTTGTGAGATGGGGCTGTTTGAGGGGGATTCAGCCCCTCCCCCAGCCAACCAATTAACTTGGGCAACTGGAATCGGGGCACAATGGTTCAGTCCATTGTGCCCGAAGTGCCGAAGTTAAATTGTCTGGCAGGGTGCCAGCTTGGCTTAGCACCGACCCAACGTTGGATGAGAAAGTTGTAAATTCCGGAAAAATTTATATTTGTGGGGTTTGACTGGCTTCGGAAGAATCGGGAAACGTGAGATTTTTCCTCGCTAAGTCCCCCTCCCCCTCTCAACCATTCTGGAGAAACAATGCCCCTGCTCAGGTCCCAACTGCCAGCCTTGAAATCATCTTACCCGTTGCATATGCACCTGCCTGAGAAGAGACAAATTTATCCCAAAACTGATTTCGTACAAGAGATTTGCTCCAAATTCCGATAAATGTTCTTTATGCCTTCGTTGAACGTGCTGCTTCTTTTGCTTTCCATTTCAAGGAGAAGGGCCAGAATTAGAAGAATAGTTAATATTACGATATCCACAAATTACAATTTCATTAGAACTAATCGTATCAAGTGATTATCAACAAAAAATGCAATGAAAGCCTGGAAACAAAATCAAAATCAGCCTTGATCTCCTTCAACACACAGATCTTCAACACAGATTCGAATGTCAAACAACAACTGCCGGCTGCCACGCCCTTCAAAGCAGAAGCATTGCTTTGGCAGCTGTCGCTAAAACATCACATGAAAGAAAATGTGCATGACCTTGATGCCTGAGGGAACTTGCAGGCACATGGTCGCGAATGGTCACAGGCAAAGTGCGCGCAACTTGTCACAGTCGCAATGGTGAAGAATAGGGTCACCGCACCTTTGGAGCGTAAGATTTTGCAGGCTCAGCCTGGGGCTCAGCCGCTTTTTTTTAAAAATATTTTTGGAGTGGGTAAAAAAAAACTTCAGCGTGTCTTTTAACATCTGAAAAGGTTTGAAATGTACCCAAATTATTTATAAATCAATTAACATGTTTAAAGATTTTCCCACAAAAAGCTAAACATTTATATATTAGTATGTAAAAGGACTAATAAGTCGATGAGTTATAAAAGTACAAAATCAGTCAGGCTCAGCTCATTTAAGATGCAATTGGTCACCTTCGCAACGTGGGCGTGTTACGGTAAGATTTCTGCACCTCTGGCTTCTCTTTACTAAATGTTATTAACAGTCGACTTTTTTTACCTTTGGCCATACATTAGTAATACACTTAACACTAGTCATACTTATGGCAGTGTGAAAAGTTTTCTTTTTTTCCCAAAAAAATCTTCATATACACGTCAATCAACCATAATATTTAAACGCATTTTTTTCATGAAATTGAGCCAATGTTTTGTGGAGAAACAAATGCCATACATCGTGTTTCGGCAGCATTTACTATCATATAAGCACACAATCAGCGTACTCTTAGAATTTTGGGAAGTTGGCAGTGTCCTTTACAAGGAGTGTGCCTACTTCTTTTGAAATGCAAATATATTTGTATTACGGTAAGAAGCTACTGCTTTGATTATTGGTTACGATAAGATTCAAGTCTGGAGCCCCTTTAGTTGATTTTTACTTTATTATCTGTTTTGCAATTTGTTTTTGTTTCAAAACTCAAAAACGAATCGTCACTATAACCAGAGTAGCGAAATGTTTACCTATACGGCGCACTGGCCAGAGCTAACAAATATGCTAAGCGTTGTAATTTAAGAGCAATGCTCTATGCGAACCTCTCTGGCGACTATTGGATAATTAATATTCTGCCAGGAATGTTGATTGCGACTTTGGAAATATCCAGCAACTAAAGGATCTGGGGAAATTGAATACATGGCTAAATTCCAGAAAAATATGATCTACAGACCAGTGTCAACAACTCCACATGACCAATGTGAGTAGGCACACTCCCTTTAACCAGGTTATTATGTTAATAAATGATATAGGACACTTAAACAATAACATTAGGCAATTATATGACAACATTAAATTGTTGTAAGTAATAGCTGAATAAGATTAAGCAAAACATATGTCAAGACCAACGTCTGATGTAATATGATGATGTTGACCGAAAATTGTTTGTTAAGTCAACATCAACAGCAACACACAGGTGCATTACATTATTTCTTGTTAATAGTATGAAGGTAAATATATAGAGGTCCCAGCTTGTACCTAAACCTATCCGATCTTGTTGATGCATACGATAGTAAACATCAAACCAGCATACAATGTTGATCACTTTTGTCAGCAATCAATAGTAAACGAAGAGTGGATGGGACGATGATGCAAAAAACAGCTTGCCTTTGATACTGCAGCTTTGTAAGGCATTGTTTCTACAAACCTTGCCTTGCTTGGAAGGCAGCGAACCCAGCGGAAAGTTATCAAACTGAAAGAAGAAAGATGATGTTGCAGAATATTTTTCAAATTATATATTTACAAAAATATAATAAATATTAACTAGTGCCAGAATACTTATATCAGCCAATACCTGTCATTCTGGTTGTGTCATGCANTGATCTATGGTTTGAGGCAGCGGCCGTTAACAGATCAGGACCAACACAACAACTTCCTCACTCAATTTGGCCGGTGAACTAAAATCACGAGAATGGGTGGTAGCCCCCAATGTTTAGCACTTTTTGTGTCTCAGCACTTAGCAACGGGGTTTGCCGTGTCCGTTCCAGTTGGAGGCCACGCCAAAAAATATTACCAAAGGCTCTGATCCCTAGAAAAACGTTTTATTCACGAGCTTGAGCTATTTTTAAATGTTCCCAAATTAATGATCATTTGATGTCATGATATTGCATAAATGTCGGCTAACGCACTGTCTCCGGCGACGCCTCTTGCGTGTTCTAACAGTGGTGGCAGGCTGGCTAGAAATCATTAAAACTGACAGTCTGCATTGGCGGTGGGGCGGGAAGATGGGAAAGCGCGTCCCCTAAACAGTTTTGGAGTTAAGCATTACGCCTATAGGCAATTGCAACAGAATAATCGACCAAATTCAGGAATGTCCTTTGTCCCGCTCGCCGCTCATATTTTTCGGAAAAGGGTGCGGCGCCCTTGACAAGTCTGTCCTTATCGTGAATGAATATGAATTGCTTGCTTTGCGTTTGTTGTTGTCAATTAGAAGGAGTGTGCCTACTCTTTGAAATGTCAAAATAGATTTGTATTTATGGTAAGAAGCTTATTAGTTTGACTCATTGGTTACGAACGCATCATGTCACGTTGTGCTGGAGCCCCTTTAGCTTCATTTTTATCTTTATTCCTGTTTCGCTCATTTGTTCTTGTTTTCAAACTTCATAAACGATCGCCACTATATAACGCAGAGTAAAGGCGAAGATGTTACTACAATCGGCGCACCAAAGACAATAAACAAACTCATACGAACAATGCAAAATAGTTATCGAGGCTCTGTTCGGCAGCCGCTATTAGTCCTCACGAGTTCTTTTCTATTGACCAGCGCTAAGAACATATGCTAGCGATGTAATTTAAGGGCATTGCTTCTAGAAGCGAAAGCTCTCTGACGAATATGTATAATTTTGTTCTGCCAGAATGATCTTGACGAATTTGGAATATCTCAGCAACTATGGTGAATCTGGATAAATGAAGCATATGGCTAAATTCAGAAAAATGTGTTCTATAGACCAGTGTCAACAACTCCACATGACCAATGTGAGTAGGCACACTCCCTTTAAGGGAAATGTAAATCTTTTGATTTATTTGCCTACATTTGTGCCTTAATTCAAAGGTGAAAATAACAACTTTTTATCATTCAAAAGTTGAATTTTGGGAAATAAAAATATTAAGATTCTTACATATGGTGACAAACAGATCCATCACTATCTCTGGATTGAATGTTGATTTGTAAACCAGTCATAAGGCCAGAAAAGAAGGTAAATGCGCCAAGAAGCGAGACAACGTCCTGATTGGTCGATGAAACAAATCGCTGACACTGAATAGGTCGCCGTTGCCAGCAGCGTTGGGTAAATTGAGTGAAGCCTGCCCGATTTAAATTGCCAGTTTTCGTTTGTTGATTTTTTTTTAGATTGTTTTTCATACAAGCTAAATGCAGTGTTTACATACAGCCATAGACAAAACCCGGACAGAACTCCTAATTTTATTTTTTAGTGAGGTTAAACTGCTAATTTGGTTATCCTTTGTATTCAATATGGTGTGGATTATTAAGGATTGAATGGAACTATGATTCCATTAGACCAAGTGCTAAACATATATTTTATTTATTTTTTTGTAAAAAAAAATGCGTGAGAAGCCGCGGAACTCGTTGGGAGCCGTAATTTCGTTGCCTAAGTAGCCTATTTGAGGGTACGACCAGTTAGCAGCGGGGATGGGGATCGCTTATCAAACTTTTAGCTTGAAACATATTCAGTAGGAATGTTATATGCAAATGTGATCAATTGACGATATAGTTTTGGTATTGTCTGTCGATTTCAAGCGAGTAACTCCCATTTTTGTAGGAAAGAGGTATATTATTATCATTAAACCGTAACCAGGTCAACGCCGACACTAAACAAAGGACATTCCTGCTGCTGTCATAGGTCTAATAGAGCGGGACAAATGTCCAGGAATGCAGTGTTTACTGTTTTATTCAATTAATTTTCCGAAAGTCGCTGTTTTCCCTTATGATGATGAAATACATTCAAATGTTATTACAAATGGTTTGTTGATTTACAAATCTGCCACACATATCATTAGTGGTGTTATATCAAATCGCAAAACTTGTACTGTTCATCAGTGATTTATAAAGAGCTTGAAGCTATTATTTTTGTTGGATAACATCACATCTTATTGTTCGCTAAGTTTTAGGTACAGGGTGTCCAATAAAACATACTTTGGATTTTAGCTCGTGCTTAATAATGCTACGCGCCAATCTTTTCGAAACTTGACAATGTTTAATGAGTTTGGAATGTGCTAAAAACTGATGAACACATAAATAAGTCCTAAAAGATGTTTTCTGATATTGAAAAGGCGTTTTGGGTGGAGGCCTTCATTTCAGAAGCCTCCCCAAAAATGTCAAAATATTGAGTTTCAATTTCAACGCCTGGCAACCTGCCTAAGTATGCATCGGACAGCTTTGTGTTGCACCAATAATTTGAAGACGGTACGTTTCCGTACAAAGTGGTGCCTGTTTCAGCGTTCTATGTCCAGTAGTCTCTGAGCACCGATGTCTATACTGAAAGGGATAATTTTGTTATGTTAATGGTCATTACTTTCCGCGTGACACGTGTTTCGGTCTGAACGCCATGTAATACGCCAGGCTAATCTATTCTATATTGAAACGTGTTTATCGCATGCCGCTACGGTCCTTGGCTGCCAACCTATCGGCCGGGATCCACGCGAAGGTTGCCCGTTTTCCGCGACTTCGGATTTTTTGTTTCCTTTGTTAAACGAATGGCGCGCGCGCGCAAGCGCCGACGGCGCACCGTCGATCGTATTTGACCCACAATTGAAGACGACCTGTTGAATCACAAGGCCCACGAGTCGTGAAAAAAAACACGCTCGTATCTTTTTTAGTATCTTACTTAAAGCGTTGAAATTGAAACTCAATATTTTGAGAAAATTTGGGAGGCTTCTGAAATGTAAGCTTCCACACACATCACCTTTTCAATATCAGAAAACATCTCAAAGGGCTTATTTTTGTGTTCATCGGTTTTGCCACATTCCAAACTATAAACATGGTAAGTTTCGAAAAAAATGTCACGTGCATTTTAAAACGCGAGCTAAAATCCAGAGTATGTTTTTTATTTGGACACCCTGTATATGAATTAGAAACTCGTAAAAAATAGCTTATGAGACAGCTTCCCGGTAAAACGTCACATCAACAGCTTTGATTTGTGTCAGGCTATACATAGGATAATGTACATAAGGGGGAATGTTTATCAAAACATACAGGAAGGCAAGGCAAGAATCTTGTTTACGGAATTGTGACGTCAGTTCCATTTAAAGGTTGTGCTGATGCATCAGTGGCCAATTCTAAATATATCGTGCGAAAGTCAACACATGAGTGTTTGAGGAATGACGCTATCCTTCGGCTAGATAGGTGCTGGTGATTGGTGAGTGGCTATGTAAGGAATTGATTAGGGCTTTCTCGTTTATTATTTATGCAATGGGAAACCAATAACCACAAACGTGGTAGAAATTAGCAGCTTTGCGGCACTTTTTGCGTTAGCATACAAAGTTGTCCTAAAAACATAGGAGGCAAGAATGGTGACGTAAGAAGGTATCGATCGCCTCGCATCAGTAACTTTTTGTCAAGGCAACGTTTTATTTTGAGAAATTTAATGACATGTAAGGCATTGACATGCTAAAATCTCGATTTACATTTTCGCGAAAAAGAAATAGCAAAGTTGGTTCAACTAGCGACTCAAATAAACTTGCCCATGACACTTCAGGATTTCAAAGTATTTAATTTTATATCTTTATGCAGCAAAAAATGGCCGGCGGAAATACAGCTATACATCGGACTTGCTGCGAAGCTGGGAAACTAAGCGAGGATATCACCAACATCACATAGTATGCCTTACAAATCGCACACGAGGTGCACTACTGCCTCGAACCTGACCAGCTGACTATGAGTCTATCCAGCGTAGGACTCGCGCGACCGAGCGAGCCATGAGTCAGAATCATATCTAATGTTACTCCCCGGTCTTACACTAAAATGGGTTGGCGGTATTTTTCTGTCGGGGACCAGTATTGTAGGCATACAGCCCTATTATGCAAGCTGATTGCACTGCCCGAGTCTCTATCCTGTGATCAGCTCCGGTGACATCTTACTGCCGCCCCTCCAGTACCAGACTGACGTGCGGCCTCTCACCCTCATCCTAACAGGATATTTGCCGTCTGCTTGTACTTATGTTTGTATGTATCAGACACATTTTTTTTGGTGCTTGTTCAGACTTCGCTCGATAAATTTAGAACTTATTTTAACTGGCAACCATACATTATAAAAGACATTGATACGTGTAGAGGCAGGGGCTCCGCCACCGAGGGGCGACAGGGAGGACGTGTCCCCCCCAAACTTTTTCGGATTTTAACACTAGGCATATGGGCGTTGCATGGAGAGAATGGACTTCAGAATGCGTCCGCCCCTCCCCAACCCAACTTTCGGGAGGTAGTGTCTCCCTTGTGTAGAGGGTCTAAATAAAAGTATGTACTTTATCAGTCGCAAAGCAGCTGATGCTGCACCGCATAGCACATGATGCTGTGCCGCACAAGCAGCTTGATGCTGCACTGTGCCGCACATAGCAGCTGGATGCTGTGCCGCATATCACATGAATACTGTGCCGCATAGCAGCATGATGCTGTGTGCCGCACAGCAGCTGATACTGTGCCGCACAGCAGCTGATGCTGTGCCTTATGACCCTCATAACCGCCGTGTCGTGTATCCTCTAATCGGCTGCGTTTCTGCTTGTCTGGACAGGAGTGCGACCATGGTGCACTGGAAGCGTGACCTTGACCTGTACACCATCGGCCGACCGCTGGAGCGTAATGCCGGTTTCTGGCTCAACTACATGAAGGGCCTGAAAGGTACGTCAGCCAGCCAGCATGGCATCCGAGACAGCGTGTCCTTTGGTCAACTCTCTGCTCTGGCATAACGGGCTGCCATCTGCGCTTCTAACTGAGGGCACTTCAACTGATCAACAACTTCAACTAAAAAAGAGTGTTCCTATCGTAACAATTTTTCCAAATGATAGCGCCGAGGCATCAAGTTCATTGCTTTTGAATTTCGCAAGCTATGAAATTAGCCTTTGCGTCCCACGAGGTTAGTATTAACATTTGAAATGTTACTTAATCCGATATTTCAACTTTTCTCCAGTTTAAACGGCAATTATGCGCGACACCAGATCGAATATGTTATGTATGTGGTTGTTTTATTTCCTTAAAGTAAAATGTATTCCTTATTTGGAATGCAGGTAATCTCATAGATGATTGTCGAGCCAATGAACGTATCTTTATCGTCACCTTAACGTCACGTTTATCGTTAATCGGCGCTGGCAGTTTGAGCTAGCAACCACAAATGACGTTGACCCGATCATTAAATAAAGGTCATAAACAGCACAATGTCAACACATCAAAACAGGACAAAAACGCAGTTATAACTTATATCGCACTACAATGTACCACATATCAGAAAACAACATAAACCCTATCTTACCGCACTTCAGCTCATCATCTGACGTAATTTTACCACCGAGCTATCCGCTGACGTCACTACCTGACGTAACTCTGCTGCTGGGTCCTGGCTGGCCCCCGCACCGTGCCTCTGTCGCTGCCACGCCGCTGTGCCGAGGACATAACATGCGACTCTGCCGGCCGCCCTTGGCAGCGGCCCCGACGTGGCGTCGCTCGACCGACGCGAGCGTCACTGGCTACCTCCTGTTGGTGCGGGCAGCGCGCCAGCTGCGGCTGCGGCCCCCGCTCACACCCCACTCCGTCGAGTCAGCAGAACGCAGCCCCTCCCCGCCGACTGGGCCACACCCGCGTCAAACCAAACAACCAGCACTCGACCACGTCCAAACCCTGCCTGGCCATATATACCCCCAGCTGAAACCCACTTACATTTGAACAATGATGTGGAGTCTGCTGCTAAATGAGAGATGTATGCTCGGTTTGAGTTCTGGTTGGCGGAGCTGAGCCCTGGCCTCGCGCTGGAGCTGCCGGCTACTCGGTAGGCAGGTGGATATTTTTGGCCTGCAGGCTGGCGGCGCCGCCTAACACGGAGCGCTGCCTGGCAGCCGTCCGACCACGGGAGGCGTGCACAGAGGCAGGCAGGGGCATCACCGGGGTATCACCACTGGTGATAGTGGTGATTCACCACTCAGGGGCATGATCACTGCTGCTGCAGGGTGTCACTGCTGCCGGGAGGTCACTGCTGCGCAGGGTGTCACTGCTGCCGGGAGGTCACTGCTCCCCGGACTGCCAGAATATCACTGCTGCAGGGTGTCACTGCTGCCGGGAGGTCACTGCTCCCCGGACTGTCAGAATATCACTGCTGCCGGGGCATGATTACCGCTACCAGGGTATCACTGCTATTATAATATCACTGCTTCAAGGGTATGTATGCTCGCTCACTGCAGCATGGATGTCATTGTTGTAAGGATCTATTACTAATAGGTACTTGCGACAATACGGAATATCACTCCTGTCAGTGCTGATTGGATATGATCCCTGCTATTAGAGTGTCACTTTTTCTTGTCATTACACGGGATATCACTGCTGCCAGGGTATATCACTGCTTATAGTATAGGATTGATACTGCGAGGATACCACTTCTGGCTGCCATAGGCCATAGCATATTATTTCTCTGATGAATGAGCGTGAAATGACCTTAGCTGTCATCGCGCTCTAAAACGAAATAAACAAAGATCATTTGTCATTGGTAGATAGTTGGAAATCACCCAAGATAACGCGCTGGCGCCTAGCCAATTTTATCGCGAGGGTAAAAGAGACAATTCATAGATGTTTGTGTTTAAAAGCCACGTAGCATTCTCATTGCATTATAACGGCATGGTACAATATGTGGGTATAAGCCGAGTGATTTCTCAGAAATGCATATCATGAAGTTGGCACGGTTACCCTACCATAACGGCAAACGTTTAAATATTAATGATTTAATTTCCGTTTTCCTTGAGGCTCATAGAAGTTTAGGATGATATATAATATCACTTAGTGTCCTTGGGTATTAATATTAAGGCTCCGATGGTAAGCCTCCTCCAACATCAGGATTCAGTAGCTGCAGTTTGCGATGGGATAAAACAATGGCTTCACTCCCGAAGCTTTGCACATCATACACGTAAATATGCTGCTTTACGTGTGGCAAGTTTGCAAAATGTCGTCGACATTTTCTTTTGTTGACGGAATCTGTTTTTGTTTGCCAATAGGTCAATATATGCGAACTATTCCCGTGTGTATCGAAATTCGAACTGGCTATTTTCGAAGTATGTAACTGTTAGCCTGTTGAGCCTGTTGAATTGAGCATCCGTCTGATGTTACGAACGAGAGGCCTGATGGACCAATTCACCCAAACCGATCAGTGCCAAAGGTACCAGCTCATTATCTGCGCAGTAACCTACTTGCTTTGTTCGCGCTCAAACTGTGTCGAAGGCGACGCTCCGGCTGGGATTTGGGTGCATATGTTGTTGGCATGATGGATCACAACAAAATTCTAGCCACCTAGAAAATCGTTTGTTACGAATTAAGTGAAAACGAAAATAATTTGTACGTCAGGTCCAT
This sequence comes from Semibalanus balanoides, assembly GCA_014673585.1. NCBI lineage: Eukaryota > Metazoa > Arthropoda > Thecostraca > Balanomorpha > Balanidae > Semibalanus > Semibalanus balanoides. Next base: position 415,870 of record VOPJ01012309.1, on the reverse strand, counting down.
GCATTTTGTAGATAATCTAGCAGACTCGCAAGTGCAGACATAATTGGTCCGACGCTTCGAATGCACACAAAATAACACTTTCGGTTTGCGCTATGACCTAATCCCGTTCCAGCCTAGATCTATTAAGAACTGGTCTTCAACATACCTGGTTCTTGGAACCCATTTAACCCGATATGACCTGGTCCTCCGGCCGTCCATCTTATAAGAATGTCCCATGTAATCCTGATTTACATCGCCCTATAAATTCCTCCAACCCGGTTCTGGATCCAATCAAAAGCCACGAATACCCTTCCGGTAGATCAAAATTCATAAAACGATCTACGGGTTTATCAATATGTAGGTGATCAAATCACGCGGAACTGTGTCTGAACACCGCTGGTTGACCCGACATCATCTGGTCAGCTGGTGACCTGACCCACCGTGACCTGACCTGCCGCAACCTAACCCGAGTCCGTGACCTGCCCCACGGGCCGCGGGTGACCTGACCCACCGTAACCTAACTCTCCGTGTCCGTGACCTTTCCCACGGGCCGCGGGTGACCTGACCCTCCGTGACCTGGCGTGACCTCGGCAGCCGAGTCGCGTGCTCTGCGTGGGACCACCCCGCCCCTCACCAGCGAGGCCATCCGCGTGGCGAACCGGTACAGCACCGAGGTGTCCACCTCCAAACGCAGCGTCGAGGTGCGTCAGGCCCTGGTCAACGTCGTCGAGACGCGTCCCGTCTACCAGCTGAAGATGGCGCCGACGGTGCCGCAGTACACGAGGCGCAACTAGCGAGCAGACCGCGCCGCCAGCCAATCAACAGACCGACCTACAGCAGGCCGCCGCGCAGGCGCAGTAAGACAGCAGCAGCGGGTGTAGTCATGGCCAAGCTTCATCTATAGCTGCACGTAGAGCGTAGCTCCACAACGCTCCCTAGAGCAGTGGACACCCCATGTAGAGCGTAGCATCAGTGCAACACCCAGAGTGCTGCTCCTTGACCCTGCAGAAGGACGCTGCGCTGAAACCTGAACCTGTAGGATGGAGGGACGCTGGGCTGAAACCTGAACCTGTAGGATGGAGGGACGCTGAGCTGCTCTCTGCAGCGGTGGTGGCCTCTAGAGCGATGTGCTCCACCAACTCCACAGAACCAACTAGCTCTAGCGACACTTCTTATGATAGTGTGTGTCCGGAGGCCGTCTGACAGGCGTCAGGATAGACAGTCATCCCTTGGTAGACCCAGCCGCCAGGAATGTACCATTGAATCGTGGAACCAGCAAGACGCTGACGAGGAGGTTCTTCTGTTTGATCTTCTGCTTCTGCTTCTGCATACTTGCATCCAACGTGAAGTTCGGGCTGCAATAGTGCTATAGGTATTAGGCATTTTGACAGACACGCAATACAGAAGCCAGGATGCAGTGTGAACTAGTGCTCAGGTGTGTTCACCTTGGCATGAGATAAAGGAGAGAAGACTGAACCGTATTAGTTCTTCAGGTGCATACATATATACTGCATCTGAGCTGTCAGCATGCAATGAAGAAGACGCGATTTAGTCCACGATAGTGCTTCATATACCTCACCTTAGCATGCAATAGTGAAGAAAGGAAGCGATAGCGCTTCGGCCGAACCTTGGTATGCAATAGAGGACGAAGATGTTCACCTCTTCCTAGACACCTTAAACCTGCCAAGACACCCGATTTTCCCAAGCACGAACGATGTAGCAACCCAAATATAGCGCACTTCAGTTTGAGCAACCATTTATATATGAGAACCAATATGTTTGAATTCGCCTCACCCAGGACGTACGTTCTCTATGAAGCCGTAATATGTTTGTTTTATTTTTCACTTAGACTGCACACAAATCTTACCAACTATTTGCACACGATTTTTCCAAACCAAACGAGCCTACGTATAAGAATGACATATTGCAACAGTTTTCCATTGTGGACAAATATGTCGCAGAGCTCAATAAATGCAAGCAGCTTGACACTAAATTTCATGAGTTAGGTAAACTCTCTACGCTGAAAGACATTAATTGTCGACTCACAGCGTATTACTTGCATTTGCTAGACCTATCTCCCGCGATGGATGTATTCGCGACCGTGGTCCTGTGAAGGGTACGTTTCACTCTATATGGTGTCATGCGGGACCTGAGATCGGTTACAACTGGTGACCGAGGTCAAATAGAGTCCGTTGAAACGGTCCGATTATACCGTTCCCCCTGTATCCAATAAACACGATCGCTTGCAAGCTTTCCAACGAACAATGCCGGGATGATACAACCCAACCGTTTGTTCCTTTCATTCGATTTAATGCGCGTATTTAAAGATCCGTTCCGACCAGTTATGGAACATAAGCCGTCACCAACCGTTCAAAATTGTGTGATTCCTAGTCAATTTGTAAGAAGAATAAAAATTCTGGAGACAACCGACAGCATACCAGTTTCATTACAAGGTTATTACATCAGGGTCAGCCAGTCACATATGTCGCCTTTACCGTTATGTGAATGGCTCCAACGAGAAGTGGCATATTGTGTCCCCTCGTAAGTCGTTACTGTTGGAAGTGTTGCCTTTGGGATAGAGCCAGCCAACCTGCTGGACGCTCGATGCCAGGAATTTCCAGCTGTTCCCAGCACGTCATATGCATCCTACTCCGGAGCCAATGATTCCTCAAGTTTCTCTGGCTCTGCTTTCGTTTCGTTTGGGCGTGACAGGCTCAAATATTTGACGATCAACTGCTTCGAATTTTGAAGACAGAAAAAACACGTCAATTTTTTTTTAGTAACCCTCTTAAGTTCTTGAATCGTGCGACAGATGGTTTCGATAAGAGAAAATAGGGTACCTAGGTATGTTGTCGTGATTTCTATGAAGCGGTTGACAACGTTTTCCATAAACTACTAAGGCCACAACTCAAAAATTCATAACACCAATGGCAAGATACTGGATCGGATATAACATTGAGGCTTTCAGGATGCAAGCAACGAAGTATACTTTATGGGATCATATCAGAAGGAAGGGTGTTGTTAGTGGTGTCCCACAGGGATCAACCTTTGGTCCATTGTTGTTTATAATATTTGTACATGCAGTCAAATACGACATAGCTAGCAAAGCCTTGACAATTGAAAGATACAGGTGATCTTTTAAATGTCTAGGGTTACTTGAGAGAGACACGACCATGATTATTTGAATTGCATCTTGAAAAGCTCGTTGAGCGGTCTGGAACGTGGACCGTGGCTGATCAAATTTAACCTCGGTTATTTTAGGATTATGCACGTACAGCGAGTCAGCGAAGCTAAATATATGATCGAATATTATCCGGTCATTAAAGCATGCTTCAGATTTGCCTGTTTAAGGACCGAAGCTACACTTCCTCCACTCTTTGAACATTTCTACGCTTTACATAATACATCAAAACTTCCTCTCACCAATGTAAACTTAGGAGCAACGGGCATGGATCCGAGTTGGATGTCGGAACTCAACTGGCTTCGCATAACAACCCTCTCCTCTCCACGCTCTCTTCTCACAGACGGATAAAGTAGGCGGGTCGCTCGCCGACTAACCACTAACCTCTGACCTCTGACCCCAGGTGACCACGGCGACACCACGCCGGTGCGCAGTGAGCCGGTGTTGCCGGCGGCCCCGCGCAGCCGCCTTCGCAGCCCGCCGCGCGCCGCCGCCGCCGAGCCGCTCGCCGCCGCCAGGGACCCCTTCAGCGACCCCTTCTTCAAGAGGGACAAGGAGGAGCCCTTCACGGCGCCCGACCCGCTCGACGGCGTGACGCTGCCCGATGACGTGCGCGACATCATCGACCGCGCGCGCAGGCGCCACCGCGACTTCAAGGCGGACTCGGACCGGCGCGCGGCGCGCTACTAAGCAGGAGATGGCCCGCGAGCGCCACCGTCTGGCGTGCTGGCCTGACCAGCTCGCCTGGGGGCGGCGGCGGCGCCCGCGGGGCACGATGGCCGTGACGTCACCGAGGCTGAGCTGACGTCACGGTGAAGGAGCGGACGGCCCGGGGGCCTCCCAGGGCTGATGAGGCGGCGGCCCGAACCCACGGTCGTGTTTGAGAATAGGCGGCTCTGCGATAGCCGGGAAGACTGACGAGCTTTTGCGCTGAGCTGACTGCTGACTGCACCGAGCTGCGACACGACTCGAGACAATTAACCGGTGTGGATATTGCGATGTTCCCAATACATGGTATGGTATCCAACGAGTCGGTAACTTCCCCGGAAGCAAGGCGGTCTCCAAACTGGAATGGACGAGCGACGGAATGAGGCTCCAATCAGGCAATTAGAAGGTGTTTCTTTGTTCGTTTGTCTTAGATATTCACAGATCACAGACTAAAAGAAAGAACGTGGATTAAGAAGCGAGAACCTCGTTAGCTTCACATCAAGCCGACCCAGTTACATGTCTTTAAGTCAATGCTCAGAGTCAGACAACACGAACAGACATCACGGTCCTGCTTATTATGAATATCTACTTTGTCATTGGCGAAAAAGTAGCACTGGATTTTAGGTCACATTTAACGCAGAAAGCTCTATCCTGTGTTAAAATTGCCTGTAACTGAATTTAGCAACTCAGTTATGCATAAAATTGTCAGAGATTAATGATTGAACATAAATACCTGTTATCCATGCTCTGATGATCAACAAGAGGGTGACTGTGAGTGAGTGAGAGAAGTGGAAGGAATGTCGATATCTAAGACCAGCTAAATTTATCGCCCGGATCAGCTCCTGCATCGTAGCAGTCCGTTTCCAGCAACAGGAACCTTCTCATTGGCACCAAGTCAACTGCGCCCGCGAGTGGTGGGAGCTCAGAGCTGCCCAACGTTACAATATTGTATTGATGGTGAACATCGTGCTGCAACGTCAGCCTATCGTACCCAATAGCGAGGAAACGGTATTTATCATCTCCATGCCGAGCTTAACCCGCGCGGCGTAGGGGTCTCCAGCCGAACGCGCGGCGTAGGGGGGGGGGGTAAATTTTACCCCCTCTTATCTTCCGAACCAATAACCGCAGCGAGACGCGCAAGGCGGCATCAAGCTCTCAATGAACAAATCGATATGCATTACCCGAATTTGTCCTGGCAAGTAGGTTCAATGCAGGTTCACGGTCAGTAAATATAGAAAGTTCGAGTTAATGAGTTTGTTAATGGTTTCATACTTTCAATTAGATCATTTGATTAAGACTATCCCCAATTGCCAACATTTAAAGCTTCGGGCAAAGCGTTGTAAGTACATAATCCTGCATTAAGTAAAAAGTTAATTTTACACCATGCACAAAGGTCAAGGCCAAGGTCAGGTCACAAAAGGGTCACTGTCACCGAAGATAGTCCAAAAAAGGTCTTGTGACACCATGTTTTAGTGGTTATTTTGCCGTTAAAAAAATCCGATAGCAACAGCCATTTTTTACAACTTGACCCCATAAAAGGTCAGATCAGGTCATCTAAGGTCAAAACTGGAAACTGACTAATATGAATAAACAATACATGTTTCTATGTCAGTTTTGTCTCATAAACTCAAAAATGGCATTTATATATCTGTATCAGGTAAAAAAAATCCAAAAAACGTTATTTTGAAAAATGACGTCATTACTTACTTATGCTTGGAGAGCAATCAGTCACTGTAAAATGAAGATATTACTTTGAAATTTGGTTTGGGTATTTATTACACTTGATTCTCTTATTTAAATTCCGTTTTTTTAATACCTTGAAAAATTCCAATTTTGGGGGGAAATTTCTGAAAAAAATAGTTATTTTTATTTTGGGGGGTCAAAAACTCATAATTTTGGTAATCTGAAATAGCCACTTAGTAGAGAATTAAATTTCCTTTCTTCACCACTGTTGAGCTTGCAATTTGCATTAAAGTCTTCTACGATGCATCAAATATTCAACCCAAAATGGCATGACATGACGTCATCAAAACGTCATTATCTCCCAAAGTTCTGAATTATTTTCGATTATTTGTTTAAGGAAGACGTCAAATTGATGCTGGATAAGGTACTGAAACTTTGACGTCGTTATCTAGTATAGTTTTCAAGTTATTGCCGAAATTCGGGAGGGGGGTTAATATTTACCCCCCCTACGCCGCGCGGGTTAAGCGGCTCCGAGGACATTTCCACTACCCAAGGACCAGTCACCGGTGTGCAGACTGTAAATGTATTGGCAAAGTAAGTCACTATTTGTCACTAATATGATAAGGGAACTATCGCTAACTGTCACTATCCAATGCATGGCATGATGTCGTTTCCTATGCATGCATGCAATGCATTGAAATGGCAATTTAATTAGCATGCTGAACATAGAACGTAACGTCCTATATGTGGGACTGGGGACGTAACATGACGTTCAAATATGCTACAATGAACTGATGTTAAAAGATAAACATTGCTTTTGTATTATAGTTTAGTAATACATATTGAACACGTGTCCGGTACCTAGTGATATGCATAAATGTATAGTAGAACGTTTCGTCAAAAAGAAAGAAAACGACCAGTACCAGAGCTTAACCACGCTCCATATAAGGACGCGTGTGATCCGTCACTCTGCTTGTTTGAAAGACAGGTTATCTCTGGCCTGTGAGATATGACGTCGCCCCTGTGCCTGTGTGGCATGACGTCACCCTTGTGCCTGTGTTGTATGGTATGTCAGTGTCACTCCTGTGCCGGTGAGGTGTGGTATGCCACCCCTGTGCTGGTGTGGCATGACATCACCCCAGCTGTGCTGGCGTGATATGACGTCACCCTAGTGTTGGTGTGGTATGACGTCCTCCTTGTGCCTGTCATAATTGAACTTGAAGTGCGCAACAAAGAGCCACAGGGCCCATGTGTCGTATGGCATACCTGCTGTGTACGCCATACCCCGACTCATCTGACCACTTTGATACTCATCTGACCACTGTACTCACTCATCTGACCACTGTACTGACGGCAGGTGAGCGGGAGGACTGTCGCCTCATCCCGAGCGTAGCCTGTCCCAGTGTGGGCTCCCACCCGTACTGGGCCGAGACGCCCACCCGCCGCGATCTGCTCGACCCGCGCTTCCCGCAGAGCCCCACCTTCGGCGGAGTGGGCCACAGCGCCGAGCTGGACGACATCAGAGACATCATCGCGCGTTCCAACCGCCGCCGACGCCAGCAGGAGATCGACGAGCAGCGGCGCAAGCTCGGCCTTCACTGACGCAGCTGCGGCAGCGGCGCGGCGCGGCCCAGCCGTCAGAGCTGACACTCACTGGAGACTCGGAGACGACTCTTCGAAGCTGTTTTGTCGAGCAAAATCACATAGTTGTGACGATGTAATTGTGAAAGACGAATGTATTATGAAAGACATGTCGTGTTTGAACCCGTCGGTCTTCCGTTTAGCTATTTCCCATTTTCGCAGGAATGATTTTGAGCAGAAACAAAATGTTTGGGAATCTAAAAAATACACTGTTTACCTTTTCATGCAAGCTGAATAGTATTTTCAATGTATGGAGGATCACACAGACCACTGTCTCGCAAGCGTGCATACAATACCTCACCTACAATGCGAAAAAGTATGTGGCAAGGGCTGGTGTGATGTACACTACTGATGGTAGTTGTGAAATATCATGCATAGCATTTTGATTCCTTTTCTTCCATTATATTTTCCAATAAAATGTCATCTGCTTTACGAACTCACGGGTATCATTATCATATCAGCTCCTATGGTTGTAAAATGATCGCTGCAATATCATAAACGCCGTAGACAATCCGAATCAAGACACCCGAGCGAACTCATCCTTAAGCTTGGTCCCGTTCAGCAAAGCGACGCTCATTTCAATCCATCACTTTTGCCAGCCAGCCTCATTTCCAGCTGGCAGTCTTGAGTGGTTGGCTCGGGCGAACGGCACGCGCCTAGGGTGGCATGGGACGGGTGCGGGGCCGCTGCCAGCCCCACCAGTGGACAGCTAGCCGCACCGGGCCAGGGGCCGCTCGTCCGACGGCAGGCCAGCTGGGCCGCCACACCGAGCCCCTTCAGGGTCGACAGGAGCAGGCGGGCGTGCCAGCGGCTCGACAGGAATAGCGCGCGGCCGGCCCCGCGCCGCGGCCAGCCTGCCTACCGGCCGGCGCCGGCTGGATTCCGCCCAGATCAAACAGCCGCCGGGAGGTAGGCTGTACCGCAGCGCACGTTCTGGAGGGGTAGGCTGTACCGCAGCGCACGTTCTGGAGGGTAGGCTGTACCGCAGTGCTTATCAAAGACACGGTTCGGTTAAAGCAAACGAACACACGAAGCGAAATGAAACGATGCAAAAAGAAAGGAACAAACGAAACAATATAATTATTGTAGACAAAAAACATAAATGTCAGAAACAGACAGCAGTTCATGAACAAGTGACATCACCTGGAAATAGATATAAAATCAGGCAGTAAACAATCAATAAACGTTCACGAACCTCGTATGTGTCGGTATTCTGGAGCGTATTATTTCAACTTTGTAGCTGTTGTTATTTTCGTACGCATATAAAATCACAAATAAATTAATTTTGTGTTCAAAATATAAAAAAATGCGTTGATTAGTGGCAAATCCGCAAATACAAATTAGATTAAGCCCATTGTAGGAAATACAAATGTTAAATGCGAATCAAATTTAAACCAACACGAGGCGATATAGGAACTCAAGTCAGGCACATTTATATATTAAATGACGTTTAATCAAATAAATAACCGCAGTATTTAGATATCGTTGATCGAAAAAGTGCGTATTGAATACAATTAAAATATCTACAATTATGTTGTAAAATTATTTGTCCGAGTTTGACTTGAACAAATACTTATCTGAAATAAGTCTATCTCAAAATTGGGTTATATGAAGTTTTGCAAACGCTTTATTTGTAATGCTTTCTAAACAATCGGTTGTTGTAACTTCAAAAGGCACAACAAAGGCAATAAACAATCAACGTTCAAGACGCGGTTTCGAACGGCCATTGGACTGGCTGAGTTAAGAATGCTCTGTCTTCAAAGAAGACGGTTACATTTAATATAAATTAGGGCCGCATAGCACACTGATTACGCTGTGCGATTTCAGTCATTTGTTTTGGCGGGAATGAAAATCCACCCTCCTCAGGTTTTCCGTGAGTGGTTACGAAACAGTGACTATGACGCCAAAGTAATTAGTACCATACCATTTCTTTCATACTTTAAGCGGAAATCTGAAATATCCGACTGGCCAATGCATCCAGTCATAAGGATCCAGTTTTATTACAAATTGAATGCCCAAACTGTCAAATATGCTAGTGATTTTGTTTTGCTAAATTGAGTTTTTAGGCATAGAGCAATAGATATCAAATGGGGGAGGGGTGCATAGCCGTTTGTGCTCTTTTGCTTTTGCCTTTTGTGCCCACTTAGGGTTATGGGCGGATTCGGGGGGATTCAAAGGGGCAATGCCCAAAACCAATTCATGTTAGATATTCATTTTTGTGTTACGGTGTTAATATGTTGTTATACGCAGGGCACCATTGTTTTAGGCTAAGACAATGTTTCTCACCGTCAAGGGTATGGTTACCAGCTTTTGATGACCGAAAATACTCGATAACCCCTTCCCCATTGCGCAGACCGCAGTTCTCGGCTAATAGCTTCAAGCTGTGCGGTAGAACACAACTTCAGGTGCTACTGCCATCTAGGGAGATGAATATAAGTAAACATGTGTCAGACACGTAGCCAGGATTTTTATCAGGGGGGGCACGTCGAAAAAAAATGTGTTCCTAAACCATATGCTGCTGACCGGGGGGGGGCGGCTCCACTAGCGGATCCAGCCGTCGGCTTGGGTGGAGGGCAATTTTTTTGACAAAAAGATACACAAATTTTTTCCCTTGGATTTTGGCCGGTCTCCTTATTTCGGTATAGGAGCTTAAAAAAATCGATGCTCCGTAGCATATATGCTACGGAATATACACATATAAGTAGAAATAACGTGTATCTCATACCAACTCACAGGGGCGTCGCCGATAATTTTGCAGTGAGAGTCGGCTGAAAGGAAGAAAAAAAATGCATCCTTGCGTAATTTTGATACAGATTCCCATGTTATAATTAGCGAAGCGGCGCGAAATTGTACGGGTTTGCCTGATAAAACCCAGAAAAATAGACAGTGGGCCTTGTAGAGGATAATAAGCTAAAAATGACATGCATTCAATTCAGCGTTACGACGAACTGAAGACGATGACCAGTGGCGGACCTACGGTTGGTCAAAATGGGCAATTGACCTCCCGCCCAAACCGTCCAAAATCGGCAAAAAAATTACACATTTCATGATATAGAAGGAAATCTAAGCAACTTTTAGAAAGGAAAGTTTGCTTTAAATCAGCTAACAATGCATAAGCAAGCAAAATCCGATAAGTTTTCAGAATTGTGTGAAACTTTTGGGAATTTTGCCCCCAAACTCCCGTTCTGGATCCGCAGCTGATACCGCAGCTGACGATGACGATGACTTCGTTATGATGATGGCCACTGATGTTACGCCGCGAAACGGTGTTAAATTTTTAATTTTAAGTCGTGAAAAACGAAATTTTAGCATTAAAACCAGACTGTGAGTGAAGCCAAGTCTCAAGTAACCCCTTTTCCTGGTTGCACATATCGGCATGATAACAAAATGAAAAGGTTCTGTATGCCTACTCCCGATGTCTGCGTCTTTCCGTTCGCGTCCCTTTTTTCGGAACTCGGCAGACTAGCTTAACATGTTATCCGCCTAAAAGTTTATATTTATGAAGGGAGTGGACCCTGGGGACAGCCTAAGAGAGTCTCTGCCAGACACTTAAAGGGAGTGTGCCTTCTCACATTGGTCATGTGGAGTTGTTGACACTAGTCTGTAGAACATATTTTTCGGAATTTAGCCATGTACTTCATTTCCCCAGATTCACTTTTGTTGATGAGATATTCCAAAGTCGCAAATCACATTCCCACGAAACTTAATTATCGATATTCGCCAGAGCTTTTCATTTCTTTGGTTTTGACTGGCCCACTAACAAAAAGGTAATTTGTTTATCGCAACCATCGACGAAATCCTTGTCGTTTCGTTTATATTATGAAATAATTTGACAAAACAGATTACCCACATCGAACTACGGCATCTCAAATTACTGCATTTTTGCATTATAAAAGGGACGACTCATCACGTCTGTTGGCTTTACTGAGTCTGAGTGACCTCAAAAGCGGAAAATTCGTCACGTTATGCACGCATATTATATGCAGCCACACCGGGCACTGACGATCAGCTCGAGCCAAAAAGGCACCTTATTTCCCCCCCCCCCCTCCCACCCCGGTAACCGGTCGTGTCAAAGGTCAATAGTGTTGTCAGGGTTGAGGCACCGCTGCCTTTCTTGACACCCAACATATGTTTAATTGTTTACCGTGTCGATCGAAAATGAATTATGGAAGTTGAACATCTGGACAATGGACATATGTTCGAGGATAGTTGAAATTTTATTAATTTTGGTATGCGTTTTTGCCTAAAAGCTACTGCGAAAGAATCTGTGAAATATATTTTAACCAAAGTCATGGATCATAAAACTGGATATTCAATCGACGGTGGGTTTAGGAAATATTGGTTTAGCCCTCCATATCCCCTTGGCAGAGCTCGTCTAGAAAAACGTCGCTGACAGCCAGATGACAACCCATTCGTTTTGTTTTGAACGTAGGCGATAGAGCACACAACATCGATAAGTTATCCAAAGCAGTAAAAGCGTCATGATAATATAAATACGCGCCCGGAAACTCATTCGGTATAGCAGCAGCCAAACGAAACTGATGCCAGAACCACAACAAAATACGAGTATACCTGCATTACCATTATGCATGCAGCAGAAGACCTCGGCGTATACGAGTGTATATGACACAGTTTCGGATTCATGACCTATTTCGCGGACACGGATGAAAAAAAAATATACACGCGCCAGTTTTCAACAAATCTTGACAAACTTGACGTCAAAAATGTTGGAATGTATGTATATGGACTTTCGTTTGACATCCTGAAAATTTGCACATATTTACTCTAAGTATTAATTATTCAGCGTAAAAGACGAAAAAGAAAATAAAAAAAGTTTTAAAGAGTAAAAAATATTTGGTCGTCCAGCTTCGAAGAGTCGTGGCACTACAACTAAAAGCTTGGCGGAGTTCGCACTATGCTCATTCTCTGGTTCATTCAATTTACTTTCAGAGCATATCGGTTCAATTACTTTCTCGCATTTTATTTAGACGCTCCGTTGGATCTTAGCCGAACCGACCAGAGTAAAAACTGTATTCAAATAGGCCAATTTAGTCACCATTTCCCATAAAACCATACTTCTACAACACTTATCTGGATTATAAATAGCACAAATTTAACATAAATCGATTGACCAAAGCCTAAGGAGCAAAATGGTGCCATTGGCAATATTCTGCGAGCTATATTGGCGGTACAATGAATGGTTTTGTGTTCGCGTGTTGTTGTTGACCTAACTTGTAAAAAAATCAGCCTAGTGTTAAAAAACGCGGTAAATCGACTAGAAAACCAAAAGCTATTGTACCTGAACATCCTGTCTACACATCCTATTGTTTTTCCTGCCGAATTAACGCCTTTTGCAAAAACTGTGTTTTTTAACAAGGCAACCGCGCAAAGACGAGAAGTGATTAAAGACAAACCTTCACGGGATGAAAAAATTAGTTGATGTCTTGCTATTTTCGATTCCAGATTTGAATTTTTCATGAAAAACTGTCCCGGACCGATGGTTTTTGTAATGAAACACAAACACATATTTTGGGCTGGTTTTGGCAGCGAAACCGGTCAAAAATCCGAAACCGTCATATGATGTATATAGACTCATAGAGCCTGTTTCACCGTACTTCGATAGCGTGAACAGTCATCTGCACTGTTCCACAAAGTCGTCACAGTGCAAGCAAGATGCTCCATTTCACCTTTGTATTCACCCAGCGTCACACAGAGAACATCGCCACCGGGCAGAGAAATGGCCAGAGCGCGCCCGGAACAGCACACCGCACGACAGGGGCGACATCTATAGCACTGCGGCAAGGTGGCCCAAGACAGCGTACCGCGCGACAGGGGCGACATCTATACCACACGGCTGACTCGCTCACCGGCACCATCAGATGCGTCGTGACAATAGCCATCAGACGCACTTATCACACTTATTGCATTGCTGTGTTAATGTATCCTGATATAGTGAATAATGATTCCCTAACATTTTATCAGCTCCCAGCTCTAATCTGACTTCGCAAAAGCGAAACCTAACTAGGCAGTGGCACGATAAACATGTACTTGAACATCTCGTATCCAAACGATTCATAAAAACTGGCACATGACCCAGCTTTATCAGTACAATTTAGTCCATAGGCTAGCCGCCAAAGACCTCCATCCATAGCACCACATCCCGTGGACACTAACTTCTCAAGGCGTCAGCTGAAAGTCTGCGTCGGCGACGGTCGCGGCAGCTTACAGCTTGGCGAAATCCGGCGGCGGCGCCTTGCGATCCAACGAAGCGGTGGCCGCCTTCATAATATCCTCCGACTGGAGCATGGCAGCGTTCCAGACCACCATGTGGTCCAGTCCCTCCTGGACCGTGTGGTCCCGCGAGTAGGTCAGGTTCACCTTGGTCGACTGGACGGCGACCGGCGACTTTGACGCGATGGTCGCCGCCAGACTGAGCGCTGCTGCCGTCAGGCTAGCGACGGAGAGGAAGGCGGTTAGACGTGTCACCAGAGACATAGTGCATACTAACCAGTGAAACTAGAGAGCACAGAGACAGCGGAACAAACACCGACACACAATGCCAACAGAGACGGGAGCGGTCAGGGGAAGGGATGGTGGTGATGGGACGAACACGGACAGCGACCGCGGCGAAGACGCAGACATCGAACATAAACCAACGACGGGGTGAACTAGGCTACGATCACCGGCTTACCGGTTCAAAATGTTTCACCTAATTTGCCTCACAACCGCACTGTGCATTTACAAGTTTGGTCTGAATCATCCGCCTGAAACACATACACGTGAACAAACACCAAATCATGAAGGAACCGACCCACCCAATAGTGAAGGTACTGCCTAACACTGAGGGGACACTGATTGCCCCTTTACCCTGCAGAGGTGGCCGCCTGTGCCGGTCGCGCTAACCTGTGTCGATCGCTGAGCACGCGGCTCACCAGCCCGCACTGCAGCGCCTCCTGCGAGCCGAGCCGGCGGGCCGTCAGACACAGGTCGTTTACCAGGCTGCGACTGCCAATCACCTTCGGTAGACGCTGCAGGGTGCCGACATCCGCCGCCAGACCTGCGGAGAGTTAACACACACACAAAGTCAGGCCCGACCACAGCCAACGGACCAATCAGAACTGACATCCGCCGCCAGACCTGCAGAGTTAACACACGTCAGGCCTGTCCACAGCTAATGACCAATCAGAACTGACAGACCTGTCCACAGATAACGGACCAATCAGAACTGACATCGGACGGCACGACCATGCGAGAGTTAACACGTCAGACCTGTCCACCAGATAACGGACGATCCAGAACTGACATCGGACGGCAGATTGCGTGAGAGTATTACCACGGTCTAGCTGTCTCATCTAGATTATTACGGACTCTATATCAGAACTGACATCGGACGCAAGACCTGCGGAGTTAAACACGTCAGGTCTGTCCAAAGCTAACGGCCAATCAGAACTGACATCGGAACGAACCTTTGCGGAGTTAACAAACGTCAGGCCTGTTCCACAGATACTGACCAACTCAGAACCGCATCGGCCGGCAGACCTGCGGCGAAGTTAACACACGTCAGACCCTGTCCCACAGATAACGGAGCCAATCAGAACTGACATGGACGGCAGACCTGCGGCGAGATAACACAGTCAGACCTGTCCAAGATAAACGGACCAATCAGAACTGAACATCGGCCGGCAGACCTTGCGGCGAGGTTAACCACACGTAGAACCTGTCCACAGATAACGGACCAACTCAGAACTGACATCGGAACGGCAGACCTGCAGAGAGTTAACACACGTCAGACCCTGTCCACAAAGATAACGGACCAATCAGAACTGACATCGGACGGCAGCCTGCGGAGAGTTAACACACGTCAGACTGTCCACAGATAACGACCAATCAGAACTGAATAGGACGGCAACGACCTGCGGAGTTACACACGTAGGTCTGTCCAAAGCTAACGGACAAATCAGAACTGAACCATCGGAACGGCAGACCTGCGGAGTTAACAACACGTCAGGCCTGTCCACAATAACGACAATCAGACACTGACATCGGCCGCAAAGACCTGCGAGAGTCTAACACACGTCAGACCTGTCCACAGATAACCGACCAAATCAGAACTGAACCATCGGCCGGCAGAACCTGCGGAGTTAACACACGTTCAGGCCTGGTCCACAGATAACGGACCAATCAGACTGACATCGGCCGCAGACCTGCGGCGAGTTAACACACCGTCCAACCTGTCACAGATAACGGACCAATCAGACTGACACTCAGCCGGCAGAACTGCGAGAGTTAACACACGTCAGCACCTGTCCACAAGAAATAACGGACCAATCAGAACTGACATTCGGACGGCCATGACCTGCGGAGTTAACACACGTCAGGTCTGTCCAACAGCTAACGGACCAATCAGAACTGACATCGACGGCAGACCTGCGGAGTTAACACACGTCAGG
This sequence comes from Semibalanus balanoides, assembly GCA_014673585.1. Lineage (NCBI taxonomy): Eukaryota > Metazoa > Arthropoda > Thecostraca > Balanomorpha > Balanidae > Semibalanus > Semibalanus balanoides. The sequence goes on along the minus strand of VOPJ01012309.1, from coordinate 400,228 downwards.
CCTGTCCACAGATAACTGACCAATCAGAACCGACATCGGCGGCAAGACTCGGCGAGTTTAACACACGTCAGACTGTCCACAGATAACGGACCAATCAGAACTGACCATCGGACGGCAGAACCCTGCGGCGGAGATAACACAACGTCAGACCTGTCCACAGATAACGGACCAATCAGAACTGACATCGGCCGGCAAGACCTCGGCCGAGTTTAACACACGTCAGACCTGTCCCACAGATAACGGACCAAATCAGAATGACATCGGAACGGCAGACCCTGCAGAGAAGTTAACACACGTCAGACCTGTCCACAGATAACGGACCAATCAGAACTGAACATCGGACGGCAGACCTGCGGAGGAGTTCAGCACACGTCAGACCTGTCCACAGATTAACGAAAACCAAATCAGAACTGACATCGGCGGCAGACCTGCGGAGTTAACAACACGTCAGACCTGTCCACAGATAACTGACCAATCAAGAACCGACATCGGCCGGCAGACCCTGCGGCGAGTTAACACCGTAGACCTGTCCACACGATAACGGACCAATCAGAATGACATCGGCGGCAGACCTGCGGGCGAGTTAACACACGTCAGGCTGTCCCAGATAACGACCAATCAGAACTGACATCGGACGGCAGACCTGCGGAGAGTTAACACACGTCAGACCTTGTCTCAAAGCTACGGACCAATCAGAACTGACATCGGGCCGGCAGACCTGCGAAGAAGTTAACACACGTCAGCTGTCCACAGAATAACGGACCAATCAGAACTGACATCGGACGGAAGACCTGCGAGAGTTAACACACGTCCAAGACCTGTCACAGATACGGACGCAATCAGAACTGACATCGGAACGGAAGACCTGCAAGGAGTTAACACACGTCAGACCTGTCCACACCAATCAGAAACTGACATCAAGCCGGCAACCTGCGGCGAGTTAACAACGTCAGACTGTCCAACAGATAATGACTCATCAGAACTGACACTCGACGGAAGACCTGCACGAGAGTTAACACACCGTCAGGCCCTGTCCACAGATAACGGACCATCAGAAACTGACATCGGACGGCAGACCCTCCGGCGGAGTTAACACACCGTCAGACCTGTCCAGCTAATGACTAATCAGAACTGACATCGGACGGAAGACCTGCGGAAGTTCACACGTTCAGGCCTGTCACAGACTAACGGACCATCAGAACTGACATCGGACGGCAGACCTGCGGGAGTTAACACACGTCAACCTGTCCACAGATAACGGGATCCAATCAGAACTGCATCGGACGGCAGACCTGCGGAGCGTTAACACCCGTCAGACCTGTCCACAGATAAGGACAATCAGAACTGACATCGGACGCCAGACCTGCGGAGAGTGTTAACCACGTCAACCTGATCCACAATAACTGACCAATCAGAACTGACATCGGACGGCAGATCTGCGGAGAGTTTTAACACACGTCAGACCTGTCCACAGATAACGGACCAATCAGAACTTGACATCGACGCCAGACCTGCGAGAGTTAACACACGTCAGACCTGTCACAGATAACGGACCAATCAGAACTGACATCGGACGGAGACTGCGAGTTACAACACGTCAGACCTGTCCACAGATAACGGAAACCCCAAATCCCCCAGAAAAAACCTTTGGACCCCCATCGGCCGGCAGACCTGCGAGAGTTAACACACGTCAGACCTGTCCAAGATAACGGACAATAGAACTGGACATCGGACGGCAGACCTGCGGAGTTAACACACCCGTCAGACTGTCCACAGAATAACGGACCAATCAGAACTGAACATCGGCCGCAGACCTGCGGCGAGTTTAACACACGTCAAAGACCTGTCCACACAGATAACGGACCAACAGAACTGACCAATCGGCCGGAGACCTGCGGAAGTTAACCACACGTCACGGCCTGTCCACCAGAATAACGGACCAATCAGAACTGACAATCGGACGGCAGACTGCGGCGAGTTAACACCCGTCAGACTGTCCACAGAATAACGACAATCAGAAACCCGACATCGGACGGCAGAACCTGCGGAGAGTTAACACACGTCAGACCTGTCCACGATACCGGACCAATCAGAACTGACATCGGCCGGCAGACCCTGCAGAGAATTAACCCGGCAGTCCACTGGGTATTTCCTGTAACACGAGTTCAGGGGGGGGCTTTTTTTAGCCCCCTTGTATCTTCGAACCATTCAGACCAAAGATCGCGCTGAACTCAAACGCAATCGATAGCCCATGGAAATTAATTGACGTAAAAATAATTTTGTGTTGCCCTTTAGAGGTCAGTGGTGACGTCACAGGTCAGGTCAAAGGTCAATTTAACAGACAAAATTTGATAACCATATTTTCCATTCCAAAGCATTGGTTGCACACCCATGATCACCCCAGAAATGCTCTCAAATGCATGACAGACAATAACAAGAATGAGCTAATCGGGGATTTTTTGGCCAAATGTCAAGGTCAAGGTCAGGTCACATACGGTCACCTATGCCAAACAATTATATCGAAAGTCCATGCAACCACATGATGTCATACTATTTTTACGTGTAGGACACGAATTGATACTCATTTTACCACCTGATTTTAAGGTACGTGAATGGAAAGGTCCAAGTAACAGGTCAAAGTCAATGTTCACAAAATCAAAATTTTGAAATGGATTAATACAGTAATAATACATTTCTAGACCAGTATTGTCTCATAAATACAGTGATCTCTTTATTTGTCTGTATCTGGTCAAAAAGGACAACAATGAAATTTCAAAATTTGACGTCGCGAGTTTACCCATACCTTAGATGTCATCACTCAGTCGAAAATACAGATACATTTTTAAATTTGGTAATAGTTGTTGAATATGTATATTTATTTTACATATATTCCGTTTTTTTAAATATCTTAAAAAAGTTTAGATTTTTTGGTCGTTTTCAAAAAAGTAAATGTTTGAAATTTTGGATCAAACAATAATTTTTTTCACAATTGAGATAGCCATATTGTAGCCCTTGAACCATTTGGCTATCTTCTCCTTTTTCGGATTCCATTTTTTGTTATTAAACACTGACATCGTACAGTCTCCTAAAGTTTAGCTGATTTTGGTGCAAAATAGTGTGTAGTGACGTACTAACCTTAGCTATATCTAAAAAAAAACAGACGAAATAATAATAAAATATGCAAAGGGTGTGAAAAAGATGCGGTCAGGTACTAGAAGTTTGCGTTGGAATACTTGCATTTTTCTTCGTTAGATATTTTATATATTTATCAGGGGGGGGCTAAAAAAAGGCCCGTCCACAGCCAATTGACTAATCAGAACCGACATCAGACGACAGACCTGCTGACAGGAGGCTGAATCGCAGGTAAAGCCCTTTTACCAGTACCTACAGTCTACCTCTACGATTTTGTGATGCCCTGCTGCAAGCAAGAGAAAATACCGTGTAATCCATTTTCACCAATTTTGCATCTCTCAACTTATTCTCTTTCACTACTCCTCTTATTCCGAGCGATCAAAATATGTCACCCCATCTAGCAAACACCACACTCCAGTGGAAAACAGGGGACAAAACACTCAAACGGTAGGTAAGGGTAGCTGGTGCTGCCGACCACCCGGCGTCCGGCCCCTCAGCGACCATAACCGGCTCGTACCTAGCAGCCGCCTAACAGCCGATAACAGCCGATAACAGCCGATAACAGCCGATAACAGCCGATAACAGCCGATAACAGCCGATAACAGCCGATAACAACCGATAACAGCCGATAACAGCCGCCTAACAGCCGATAACAGCCGCCTAACAGCCGATAACAGCCGATAACAGCCGATAACAACCGATAACAGCCGCCTAACAGCCGATAACAACCGATAACAGCCGATAACAGCCGCCTAACAGCCGCCTAACAGCCAATAACAGCCGCCTAACAGCCGATACGTACCGACATCGACCTCCTTGACCTGGAAGTAGGCGTCCTGGGAGCAGAGGCGAATGTCGGCAGCGGTGACGAGGTCCACTCCGCCGCCGACGCAGCCGCCGTGTACCGCGGCGATCACCGGTTTACGGCACTGCCGGGGCACAGAGACACCACCGTACGTTATAACGTCGACACGTCATGCAGCCACCACCGTACGTTATAACGTCGACACGTCATGCAGCCACCACCGTACGTTATAACGTCGACACAGGCAGACAGACGAGGTTAGACGGTAGACGGTCAGGTGCCTACGGCAGGCATATGAACAAGAACAGAGTACGGACAAGGACGACAAACGGACAGGTGTTTTAAGCAGGAAGATAATCACTAAAAATATACAAGTGCACATCCATAATATGTACTCTTTTAAACAGCCTGTGGATGAGAGTAGGAGTAAGTTAATACACCAGCAGACCACGTCACGGTGGGCCTCGCCAAAAACTGAGGCTACATGATCGACAGCAGCACCTGGGAGACAACAGACTACCAGCTGCAGGGAAAACACAACAACGACGCCCAAACAGCTCAGCCCGGAAGCCGCTGCCATAAGTCAACGTCTGCACCACATGTCAACACCACTCTCCCCAGTGCGAGGTTGGTGATCCACCCACTCACCCGTTCGACGTCAGTGATCCAGTCCTGAAACCGTTTGATGATGGTGTGCATCTGGAAGGCCTTCCTGGAGGCGTCCCCCTCTCCCATGGCCACGCTGCCCAGGGACATCAGCTCGGACATGTCGATACCGGCGCAGAAGAGACGGCCGGCGCCGCTCAGCACCACCGCCCTGCACTCCGCGTCTGAGTGCAGCTGCTGGAAACTACACGCCAGTTCCCTGATAACGGGCAGTATGTTATCAGCTGCCGGAACCCCAACACGCCCCAGGTTCCCTGAACGGAGGCAGGTATGTTTAGTCAGCTGCTGGAAACACCACGCCCAGGTCCCTGAAACGGGCAGTATGTTAGTCAGCTGCTGGAACACACGCCCAGGTCCCTGTAACGCGGCAGTTATGTCAGTTCAGTGCTGGAAAACCACCACGCCCCAGGTCCCTGTAACGGGCAGTATGTTAGTCGCTTGCTGGAAACCACACGCCCAGGTTCCCCTGAAACGGGGCAGTATGTCAGTCAGCTGCTGGAAACACACGCCCAGGTCCCTGTAACGGGGCAGTATGTCAGTCAGCTGCTGGAGGAAACACACGCATGGGCGTAACGACCACTGGGTACACTGGGTACACTGTACCCACTAAAATTCAAAGTCCCGAAATTGACTGGGTACTGTACCCAAGTTAAAAATTTGGGGACTTTCAACATGAATTTGTTTTAGATTCATATGTACAGAGAAGTCAATAAAGGATGCATAAGGTTCAAAACTTTTTTATTTCTTTTCAAGATAAAAATACAAACAACGGAAACCTTTAAATTACAGTTAACAACCGGGCTAGATTGCAGTTCACTTTGCATTGATAAAAATGTGTGGGATTGAAATGTCAAAAAATGTAAGATTTTAGACTGTTAACCAATTTCCAAGCATACCATGTTCATAGATGCGGGCCGAAATGGCTTGCGGCTGACCTATTTGGCTACCTTGATATTGTTCCAAGATACCCAATGCATTTGATACTTTTTTAAGAATGACATGTATTTTTCTGATAATCTGTTATATAGAGGTGCAGCATTAAAGAATACTATTATCTTTCAAAATACAGCAGCCATGGGCATTTGGTGGATATTTGAGGCGACAGTATGTAGTTTTCCTTACGTTTCCGCTACGAAAACAGATCAACAAGCAAGGACGCAAGAACTGTGGGGCAACTGCCCCAGCTGCCTCCTTAACTTTTTTAGCGGGGGCGCCGCCTCCCAATTTTGGACGAATATTTTTGCCAAGCCTTGCCATCTGCATTCCGCGAGCATGCCCACTGAAGCTTTACAAATAACCATGCAATAGGTGAAATATGTTTTGAGGAAAAATATTTCTGAAGTTTATGGGAATCAGTAATTTTAGTCATCTTTTCAGTCGCCTTGAACCTTTCCAGTAATATTAATTACTAAAATTTGATTTGTTGATATTTAATGAACTGGGTGGTGGTGGCGCGTCGCCGTCTTGGTCACCGTTCGCGGTTCACGTTCCATGCCGGTTCCAGAACGTTTGACAGCTTAGATTGATGCACGTTACCAAATTAAAGTGCTTAGCGCTTCGTATCGCGGTCAAAATTGATTTCGCGACTTGTTAATTGTTTAAGCAAATCGCTATGCATGTATAGGAGCCTTGACTCGGCGCGGCGCCTCGTCATTTGTTTTCCTGAGCCGCAGCGAAGCGATAGTGTGCGCGTTCTACGTGAATATGCCGGCGACCACTTAAGCCAGCAGACCAACGTTAGGGGGGGGTTAGCAGGCTCCGCCTTGATTCGCTGCGGCTCAGGAAGGAAAAAAAAAACATTACGAAGTGAATTATATTTGATTCACGAATAGGAGGTTTAGCTATATACAAGCCACCATAACATGAATAACTGGCTGATTACGTTCATTTGGCCTTTGTAATACATTGCTTATCGGTTCGTTTATTGTCTAGAGCACAAATAATGACCGTATTAGAGGCAATGTTGTTTCATAAAGCTTGAAGGAATAAGTTAGAAGCGAAATGCATGTGTTATAGCATAGTAATTGCCGTTGGAAAGTGGTCGATTTTTTGTCTTTGAAAGGTCAGTTCAGTTTTACTGGTATCCACTATAGGTATACAACTTAAAATATTTGGTACTCACAGTATACATTAAAAACAGTCTGTAATCATTACATGTTCCGGTTTATAACATTCTTGTATTTTTGTCACTAAATAATAATAAAAATAAGTGAGACAACAGTTTAACTCTATTAGTGGCAAGGGGCGGATTCCGCCCTCCCTCATGTTTTTTCTAAGATATTTCTGAAATGGCTATGAGTAGGCTTATGAAACTTTGGGACTTTTCCTCAAATTGATTTTCACATCTGGAGTCAAAATTTTTGGTTTTCTGATTTCACAGAGGCGGTTCCAGGCCAGTTTTTGGGGATTTTTTCAGCGACATTTGTCATTTAATACGGAAATGCGATCTTCATGGATTCTTCCTAACTGCTCAAGTATGAAGGAGTTGCATAGGTTTACGGTGATTGAAATAAGTTCAAATTAGTTCATGTTCATGATATATATATAGTATTTTTACGGCAGAGGCGGTATCAGGTACTTGAAGGGGGGTCCAAATAGTATGGAACGCGTAGCTGGCAGTCAATAAAGCTATGTAAATTGCGTTTGTAGCTATAAAGATACTGAAGAAAGTTTTCTCTTCTAATATTTGCATAATTTTATTACATATTTAGATTTCAAGGGCGTTTCAGGCACAGCACAAGGCGGTTGAGTTGCATGGTGATTACGATATGCCAGCGATCTCAGCGCAATTAACAGGATAGTGAGAATGATGTATGCAAATATGAGGCCAGGATGAGGGAATAAAAACATTTTTTATTGCCGGAGGCGCGTCAGAATCGAAAAAGGGGTCATATTTGTTTGCAAGAAAAACTATGATGCATGGGCCTTCCTTAAGACATAACAACTGCAGTTTTTCGATGAAAAAAGCACCAGCGTCCTGTTTGTAACATTTAAGGATATAGGTGCGAGCGCAGGTAGGGTAAAAAAGTTGGTAAACTAATGTAATTGAGTTGCAAATAAAATAGTCAACTGTTGGCTTAGTAATAATATAATTAGCAGAACAAATCTATCAAAAGGTTCTTTGCCAGCTCCCCAAAATTGGGATCCTGGATACTGCCTATGATGATTTGCAACATTCAAAACGAACTGTCTATGACCATTAACTTATTATATTCCGTGTGATAGCAGCCATGACTGCGTTCATTCTGTTTTATATTTGACCTCCCCTGTTCGTTGACCCTGCACCGGCCTATGTACAATAATTATGCTTATAACCTATTTTGTTATAATATACAAATAACGAAACTATTGCATTTATCTATAAAAAGCCATCAAAAAGCGTTTGAATTATGCGTTTTACTTCACCCCCAAATTTTAGTGACCTGCATACGCCTATGATTTTTTAATTCAAAATCGTCCATCACACATCAATTTCCTACTTCATGTATCGATTACTGTTGTTTGCGTTAAAATCAGTTGATAAACATGGCAGCTGTGTATGGATGGAAAATACCTTCTTAATTTTTGTAGATTTTGGCCCCCGTTACCCCTATTTAAAAGATTTTATGAATTTCATTTATTATAAATGTAAATGTATGATAGGGGAATCGAACACCGTTCGATTTTTTGGGAAATCGGATGGGTAGATCTCGAGATCATCTGGGGGGCGGAATCCCCCCCCCTGCCACTAATAGGGGTAGCCGGGAGCCTGCCACTAAAAGGGTAATAGCCGAGTCTATTGCCAGTCGAAATCAAGTTTCAATAAAAGCAGTATAGTGGAATGCGCGTCTGTGGCGATTTTTCCAAAACGAATTTAGGGGGCGAACAGGGGCCGAGCAAGGGGCATACCTTATCAGCGCCATGGTTTTTCAGCCATAACGACCGAAAATAACACATTTACCTTTTTAAAGAATATCAAATTCATAGTAACCAAGTAGTTTGTTTTCGATAACTTCTTGAAATGCAAAAATAAGCATTAATAGGGTTTTTGGCATTTCTGCAGGACGGCCTAAAATCAAAAGCTTTTTGGCCAAGGCCTCCAACCGACCAAAGGTGACCCATGCTCCACTGGAAGCCATGGCGCCCCGTATGGGCGCAACTATAAACAACATGAGGCTTTTGATGTGGCTGTGTCATCGGCATTAGGGAGACGCCGACAGCCCATCAGTATCAAATTTGATGCAGCTGTAATATACAGATAGAGTTAAATTAATACAAGTAAAATTAGAAAAATGGTACCATCTCAGCACTTGCAATTAAGTGTCTTATTATTTATTTTATTGTTATTTTTTTTTTTTTTTTTGGGCGGGGGGGTGATATTTTCAGAACGGACTAAGAATTGTTCGTCAGTAAGTGTACCCAGTAACTTTGAGATCGTGGTTACGCCCCTGCGCCCAGGTCCCTGTAACGGGGCAGTATGTCAGTCAGCTGCTGCTGGAAACACACGCCCAGGTCCCTGTAACGGGGCAGTATGTCAGTCACAGACTCACAGCCAAGCAGTATGTCAAAGTCTCGGTTCGGGGACACTACCTAGCCTCGGGTACACACCGATCCCTGACCACATACAGACACACACACACACATGCTGTCAGGGCATGTCAACGCGGCGGTGACATACGCTATTGAAAAACATATGGTACCTGTTGCGCCATCCGAACCAGTCTGATATGATATGTGTCTGATATTATATATGCATCTGTAATCAGATATGCGTTTGATATAAGATATGGCGTCGTGTATCACTCGCTGCCGCATTTTCGAAGGACGTGATTGCGTAATGCACTGCACTGACGCATTAATTTCCAGTGACTGTATCCATGCATGGATAAAGCAAAGGGAAACCACCGTGTATGTAGTTGCAAGTGTTTAACGGGAGCAGGTGCTATGTCGCGTCAGCGTAGTGTAGTATATGATAATATGATATCATCCGTAACCTTTGCAAAGCATTACATTTCGTAATACACTGCAATTGCATATGACTATGCGATGAATGTGACTATGAAATATGAATAGAGTAAAGAAAAAACACTATCGATACTTGGAATCCGGCGAGATACCAGACTTAAGCTGGCTGAAACTTCATCTGCTTCCTTTGTTAAGTACAGAGAACGGCAATTTGGCTTCAGTTGACAGATCATATTCATGTTACTTTTCTTACTATAAAGCTACAACTTCTCCTGATTTGTTTGCAAATAATCCTGGCTTTCCCTGTTGTTGTTGTTTATGTAAACAAAATGTACTAGCTTATGAAACGTTTGTGTTTTAACAACGAATAATCTAACCGGCGAAATTTGTAAGGACAAAATGTAACGGTTCAATTAAGTAGAGCAGGTGCAAGGCACTAAGCGGATGCAGTTTATTATATTCGGTGAAATAATAATTTCCACTTTTGCGTACTGTGTAGACAGTACGCACACAGACATGTGCCTGGATTCAGGAATCCAGCTGAGATACGGATATATGTGTCCTATGTTCTGGGATCCACATGAGACACCAGATCCAGGTACACAATAAGCTGAGGGATCCACAAAGATCCCAGATGCATATATATATATATATATATATATATGAGGATAGGACACGAGTCATAATTGTATGCCGTGAGATCTATAATTTACGCCTGGGGATCCAGGAGGATCCCATTTCCCATATTTTCATGCATTTTACGCAGAGGGATACACTGGGATCCAAGACCTTCATGTATTTTATGCCGAGGGATCCACTGTGACCCCAGATCCAACTTAGAAATCCAGGCACAAGTCTGGTAGACAATATAATAATCAATGCAAGCCAATACGTTGGATATAACTCGAAGGTATAACCTTGAAAGCAACTTCTAACTTTACCAAAATCATCAACTGTGCAATGATTATTGGGCAAATAGCAAAGGTATACTCTTGAAAGCAACTTCTAACTTTACCAAAGTCATCACCTGTGTAATGATTATTGGGCAAATAGATAAGTGTAAAAGTATGACCAAAAACAACGAGTTCATTAAAAGTTTTCCATCGCCTGCACTGTATATTGACCAAATTTGCCACTGTACCCGATCGCTGGAGTTTTGAACACTTTGCTATTGCGAAATGCATTATGAACGGAGTCAGGTCTGTGTTGCCCAGGACCTCGACCTGTCGTCCAAAACAGCAGAAAAAGAGCATCGTTACAACATTGTTATGACACGAGCGACACAAAGTCCGAACCCTGTGGACATCAGTTCTCCCGCGCTACCAGAAGGGCGTGGAGCCTGGCAGAGGGAGGACACGCTCCCTCGCCGCGCCAACTCCAGCGTTCTCTGGTGTCAGGACACCTCCGGTCACCTCTCAGGTCGTCAGCGCTGCTGATATCAGGACTCCGCGCTGCTGATATCAGGACGCCGCGCTGCTGATATCAGGACGCCGCGCTGCTGATATCAGGACTCCGCGCTGCTGATATCAGGACTCCGCGCTGCTGATATCAGGACTCAGCGCTGCTGATATCAGGACTCCGCGCTGCTGATATCAGGACGCCGCGCTGCTGATATCAGGACTCCGCGCTGCTGATATCAGGACGCCGCGCTGCCTAACCTTAGCTCCTGACAGCAGTGCTACACAAATCGGACCAGAGAGATGTTCCTATTCACTGTCTGTCTGCTCTGCTCAGCGATGGTAGCACAGGCGAGCCCAGTCCAGACTTTCGCCAACGGCTCGACCTTAGTTGCTCAGCCGGCAGACAAATCGGAATCCATCCCGGACCTGACTGCCGGAGACCCGGAATCCATCCCGGACCTGACTGCCGGAGACCCGGTATCCATCCCGGACCTGACTGCCGGAGACCCGGTATCCATCCCGGACCTGACAGCCGGAGACCCAGTATCCATCTCAGACCTGACAGCCGGAGACCCAGTATCCATCCCGGACCTTACAGCCGGTGACCCAGTATCCATCTCAGACCTGACAGCCGGAGACCCAGTATCCATCTCAGACCTGACTGCCGGTGACCCGGAATCCATCCCGGACCTGACAGCCGGAGACCCGGAATCCATCCCGGACCTGACTGCCGGAGACCCGGAATTCATCCCGGACCTGACTGCCGGAGACTCGGCATCCATCCCGGACCTGACAGCCGGAGACCCGGTATCCATCCCGGACCTGACAGCCGGAGACCCAGTATCCATCCCGGAACTGACTGCGAGACTCCGGTATCATCCCGGACCTGACTGCGGTGACCCGGTATCCCATACGCCCGGAAACTGACTGCCGGGCCCGGTAATCCATCCGGACCTGACTGGCCGAGACCGGTATCCATCCCGGACCTGACTGCCGGAGACCCGGTATCCATCCCGGACCTGACTGCTGGAGACCCGGTATCCATCCCGGACCTGAACAGCCGGTGACCCGGTATCCATCCCGGACCTGACTGCTGCGAGACTCCGGTATCCATACCCGAACTGACAGCCGGTGACCGTTATCTCACCCGGACCTGACAGCCGGAGACCCGGTATCCATCCCGGACCTGACAGCCGGAGACCCAGTATCCATCCCGGAACTGACTGCCGGAGACCCGGTATCCATCCCGGACCTGACTGCCGGTGACCCGGTATCCAATTCCATCCCGGACCTGACTGCCGGTGACCCGGTATCCATCCCGGACCTGACTGCCGGAGACCCGGTATCCATCCCGGACCTGACTGCCGGTGACCCGGTAACCATCCCGGACCTGACTGCCGGTGGCGTGCTGCCGCTGAACACCCATCTGAAGATCCTACAGCAGATGCAGGCGGAGGGTCTACTGCCGGCCGGCGACGGCCTCGGCCTCACACTGTGTGGAGAGTTCCCAACGAGGTCCTCCAGCTCTCCGCGGCCGTCCTCCGATGGTCCTGTGGTCTCCAATGGTCCTGTGGTCTCCGATGGTCCTGTGGTCTCCGATGGTCCTGTGGTCTCCGATGGTCCTGTGACGCTGCGCACCTGTCGCCGCTGCCAACGTCAGTTCCGCGCCGAGCTGCTGCGCGAGCGGCCGCAGCTGCCGCGCGCTCTGCTTCTCGGCTCCGGCTGCGACTACTGGCCGGGCGCAGAGCCGCTGCCGCACTGGTCACCGCGGCCGGCTGCGCTGCTGGGTCGGCTGGACTGCCGACGTGCCCTGCTGCGGCCCGAGCTGGACCGGCTGCCGGACCTGCTCTGCCTCCAGCTGGACGGCCGCAGTGGACGTCTGTTCCGGAGAACGTTCGCTCTGCGCGCAGTACGCGAGGTGGGCAGTTGGAGCGCCGCAGACGGACTACGCGTCACCGACCGCCGCACCGGCGTCCAGCCCAACGGCCACATCATCACTGACGGCACGCCGCTGCGGGTCGCCTTCATGAACATGGGCTCTGATCGCTACCACTGCCAGAGGTCTCCGCGCAACAACCGCACGTGCAGCAGCGTCGGCCTGCATACGCTGATGCCGATGTACCGCGAGATCCAGCTCGAGCTGGAAGTCATGGCCATGCCGAGGCTGTACAACGTGACGCTGGAGTTTGTGGACGCCGCGCAGTTCCCGCCGCTGAAGCGCCGTGGCCGGATGTCGGAGGTGGCTGGACGCGCCGTGCGTCTGTTGGCGGCTGGAGGTGCCGACCGCACCTGGCCTTACCTCGTGCTCACACCGGACATGTACCGGCACCCAGTGTCCATCGTTGATGGTGAGCGGATGGTGACGTTCATGTTCATGACAGTTCGCCGGCCGCCACAGCAGCACAGCGCACAGCTGGTGCACCTCTTCTCGCCGGGGACCTGGGCCGCCATCGGCTGCTTCACGCTGATCGTGGCAGTGCTGCTGGCGCTGGCGATGCGTGGGAGCTCTCCCGGCCACGCCGCACTCTCGGCGCTGGCACTGCTGCTGGGGCAGAGCGTGTCGCTGGGCGGCGGCCGGCTGCCGCCCCGCCACCGGCCGCTGGTCGCCGTCTGGACCGCCATGTCGCTCGTCCTCGCCACCGCCTACCTCGGCGATCTCATCAAGGCGCTGACGGTGCCGCTGGACCAGTCGCCGCGCACTGCCCGAGACCTCCTCCAGCAGGACTACCGGCTCTTCTCCGAGAGCCTCCACCTGAAGTACATTTACTCCCTCTCGTCGAGTCCGCACACCCGCGAGCTGGCGCGCACCATGAGGCTAGGCCTGTCGCGCGCTGAGGTGCCGCGCACCCTGCTGCAGGAGCAGTTCGCCTTCACCCTCGGACCGCGCACCTTGATGGAGCTCGCCGTCGACGTGATGCACCGCTCGGACGGCTCCGTCCTCTTCGACGACTTCAACTTCGGCCGCGAGGTGTTGAGCCACGTCATGCTGGTGCGCCTGTGGTCGAAGCACCACCCGCTGGTGCCGCAGCGGTCTCTCAGCGTCAGCCGCATGGTGGCCAGCGGGCTCGTCTCCAACGGCCGCTTCGAGAACCAGGCGCGCTACCTGGGCCTGCGTGTCAAGGCGCGCGCCTGTGCCCCGCCGCCATCCGTCTGCTACACGGAGGTGTGTGGGCCGCTCAGCCTGGCCAACGTGCGCGGCCCGCTGGTGCTGTACGGAGCTGGAGCTGCGCTGGCGCTGCTGGCACTGCTGGTGGAGATAGCTGTGGCGAGGATGACGACAGCGAGACAGCAGACCCCGGTCTCTGTCCTGTCAGGGTCCGTCAGCTCGACTTCGCAGCCTTCCGGGAGTCGCGGACTGGGGGCCGGCGCGGGGCTGGCCGACGATGATGGTCAGGGGCAGGGGGCACGCCGCGGGACGTCTGATACTCGAGGGTTAACAAGTCAGGGTGTCTTGATTTAGGTCCAAACTCGCCATGGGCAGCGGTTACCTAGAAGGGAAGCCGAAGCCGCTTGGTCAATTTCGCAGCAAATGGCGTAAGCCGTGTGATTGCCCAAACGGTCAGAAACGACCATAGCTCAGAACAATGGAGTTCTGCGTCGATTATGGTGTGTTAGTCGTACATAACCCATACAACTTCCATCTTCCACTTGCTACAGAATAGGCCAGACAAAGCTATTTTGTGTTCATTCTCTAGTTATGCTTAGTCTTACTTCATGCCTCATCTGATTTCCCCCCCCCCATTTCCTAGTTATTCTTAGTCTTACTTCATGCCCAATAACCCTTTTTGTATTTTCTGTTTATTTGTGACCATGGCTTCAAGAACTATTGCTTGCCTTTTCAGCTCGGCACTGATTCTGCAGCAGGTAGGATTTCACATTCATTTTCAGTGTAGATAATTTCATATCATTTTCTAAGTTGCAAAGCTGTTGTAATGAGCTTCATGTCTCTGGAATAATCAAGTATAACGTTAGCCCAAGTCTACATTGCAATTCGGATGCACCACAGGCCACAGCACCGTGCATCGTTATATGACCACTGCGTAACTACGTCGCAATTCGCTGAGCTTTGATAGCGGCGACACAAGCGAAATTGTCGAACAATAAGCAACGTACATGGTTCTGGTAAAAGCACGGTGCTTTAAGCACCCATGTCGATAAGGGTAGCAACGTAGATGTCGATAAGAGTAGCAACTTAGATGTCGACAAGAGTAGCAACGTAAATGTCGATAAGGGCAGCAACGTAGATGTCGATAAGGGTAGCAACGTCAATGTCGATAAGAGTAGCAACAGTTTCTCCAATAAATTCTGCAAATAAAAAATGTGATGTGTTCGCTAGTTATAAATGAACACGAGCTTATCCTTCTGTTGCGTGCGTCACCGACGGTGTAAGCGTGTTGCATTTCTTGTCTTGTCGGTGGCGGTATTTGTTCGCGGTAAAATGTTTTGTTCTTAAAGGGGAGGTGCTGTGTTGCACAATGACGTACGTCGTATAAAGGTGTAGCGCAGGTGGCGTTCGTGACCTCCAACCCTCGCCGGTCAGATTCAATACAGTTGGCTCCCAAGACCACGCATGTGCAGGTCAGGAACGAGAACCTACGCGTGTGCAGGTCAGGAACGAGAACCTACGCGTGTGCAGCTCAGGAACGAGAACCTACGCGTGTGCAGGTCAGGAACGAGAACCTACGAGACGGGACAGGCGCTGAGAAGCCGCCAGCTGCTGGGAGATCGCCGTCATCAGCAGCTGAATGTCCGTGAACTTCGATTCTGCGCCGCCAGGCGTTGTCAGATCGTCCTCCACAGCAGATGTCACTTTGACCGCCGATGCAGTACAGACACAGGAACAATCACCGAACCGCGCCATGTTCTGTTTTGTCTCGTAGGTTTTCGTTCTTGACCTGCACATGCGTAGTCTCGGGAGCCAACTCTATTGAATCTGACCGGCGAGGGATGTAGGTCACGAGCGCCACCTGCGCTACACCTTTATACGACGTACATCATTGTGCAACAAACACTCAAGGCCACCGTTTGAAGGGAGTGTGTCTACTGTTTTAGATGCCCTCCCCAAAAATGTAAGTAGTTATTGGTTTGATGTCTGGATACGATGGCATTAACAACCTTAGTTTGTTTAACTTTCACATATATTGTTTGTTTTTTTGCTCATTGTCGTTTCGATATCGATAAAAGTGATCCCACTACAGTGAAGGTAATCAGAGGGAAGAAGACACTACTTGAACGACGCACCTAAGACAAAATAAAGTCTGATTATTCCACCCATTCAATGCATGTGGAAATTGCACTGGTTATGGTTTAGGGTTGGTGGTCTCAGTTTGTAATGGTATCGCATCAGCCAGGATCGACACATCACTGGTATTCATAAACTAGAACGACGATCATAACCTAGAACGACGATCATAAACTAGAACGACGATAACGAACAATGATCAGACGATGCAAACAAACGGTCTCGAAATGGCCGCCGAGGCTGTGTTCGTCTGCTCCTATCAGCGCGCACGAGTTGCTTTGTCGTAATGCTATTGGTAGGTGCAACGATTTGTTAGCAATTTAATCGATAATTTCAATATGTACTTGAGTAGTGGTAAGCTCTCTGGGGTCTATCCGACAACTTTTGCTGCCAGTAAGTGCGTGGGGAATTTGAAATATCTTAGCAGCTAGTGTGAAAAGGGAAAAAGGGACATTGTTCGATTACAAAATTGTGTTCTATAAACATGTGTCAAAACAAAAACAAATACGTGATGCCAGTAGACACACTCCCTTAATGGGAGTGTGCCTACTCACATTGGTCATGTGGAGTTGTTGACGTTAGTCTGTAGAACATATTTTTCTGAATTTAGCCATGTGCTTCATTTCCCCAGATTCACTATAATTGCTGAGATATTCCAAATTCGCCAAGATCATTCCGGCAGAACAAAATTATCAATATTCGCCAGAGAGCTTTTCCCCCGCTAAAAACTAGAAGCATTGGCCCTTAAATTAAAACGCCTACATCATATTGGTTAGGTCGCCTGGCCACATAGAAAGCAACTCGTGAGCACGATAGCGGCTGCCGAACAGACGCCTCGAATACCTATAACAAACCCATGTATTGTTCGTATGGGTTTGTTTAATTGGTCTTTGGTGCGCCATTTGTAATGGTATCATTTCGTTACCTGTTTATAGTGACGATCGTTAATGAGTTTTGAAACAAAACAAATGCATAACAGAATATAAGTAAAAATTAAACTAAAGGGGCTCCAGACGTGAATTGTATCATAACCAATGATCAAACCAATAGTTTCTTACCGTAAGAAAAATATATTTGACATTTAAAAAGAGATATGGCCTTTGATGACGTCATTTGACCTTGAAGATAATGACCCAGAGTCATTACAATTTTACAAAATAAAGTTCTTTGTAGATCCTACCCACCCACCAAATTTAATGATTCACAGTCACAGTACTCTTATGGGAGCCGAGATCTCAGGGGTGCGAATAAGCTGCCCCCCCCCCCACACCGACAGATTCGTATACTTTGTATCCGTCCCTGAACAGGGTTAACGCCGAAAGGTCAAAATCCAGGCTACCTCGTCACGCCCCTAACTGAAAGTTGCACATCCTCGAATATCAGCTTATTAGATTGGCTTCCATTCCGCAACGGGTGCCCATGTCACAAGGTCACCATACAACCACTGTGTAGTGCTTACGTCAATACTGGTCATCACAAATAAATTCAAATACCGATGCTCGCTCACCATATCAATGAGCTTCAATGACCGATGACGTGTGACCGGACAACTGACGGGACTCGCCAATAACTACAGGCAATCCCGCTGTAGCTGTTGCGTAACACAGACAGCGAAGCGGACGACGGACGGACAGTGGAGCGGATTTACCGTCGCGGACGACGGAGGTGAGTCATGGGCAGTCAAGGTCCCTATAATGACAGTCACAGTGCGTCACAGTACTCCCAGGTCCCTACCGTGCCATGTCAGCTGTAGAACACACACAGGATTTTCAGCAACACGGTGAACGGTCACAGTTGATCACACCTTACGAGTCTTTGACCTCTAACTCCAAACTTTGACGTTTAAAACTTGGTGAAAGTTCAATAATGCAATACATAGTTTGTCATTATATACAACCCTGCTCTAATAACATTAAAAAATGTCACACCTGGGCACTGAAGTATTAATTCATGCAAACCCCAGTTTACTACTTTATTTCCAACGTCATGTTCTTCATTATAATTTGAATGATTACATGACACGATTACTTACTTCCACAACTCCATATTGAGGGCATTCAGTTTTTGAGGACGATTCATTTCCACATGGACGACATACTCTGATGGCTGAGTGACATTCAGAGTCTTGTACTGAGCATACTCGGCAGCCAGGGTGCTTGACATTCTTGCCACCTGGACAAGTCCGGGTTGAGCTGCAGTGGAGAAAAAAAGTGGTACATCAGCTTGTTTTATGCCAGATGAATGTTTGGCAATGCCACAAAAACGTGCCATCCCGAAATATTTTACAGTTATACACAAACCATCTATAATGGCTATGGTTATCAATACAACACAAGGCTACATGGCTATGACCATGGATGACATGGCTATGACTATCATATATGGCAGCAAACTGCACATAAGTTACAAGCATTGGCATGTTCCCTTTTTGAAGCTGGTGTACTTTGTAAATGGTCTTTAAAATCTGGTTTGAGTTTTATCCATTGAACATCATCCAATACCACAGAAAACTAAACACAGAAATATGCATACAAGTTGGTTACTTGGTATTGGGGTTTTACAAGAAATTGATGAATGCTTGTAGTTGTCAGGGTCTCACACACTGACCTAAGAGGTGACCAGATAAGCCAGGTGATGACCAGAAACATGGATTCTGATTTTTAACACACCACTGACCAAGGCTGCATCATCCTCACTGACTAAGTAACTGCCACCCCCTCACCCCCATGAAGCAGGTAGACTGAGAAGAGTAACCTAGCTTCCTACAACTTAAAAGACATCATAAGGTATTATTTTACCTGGAGTCCAACACTTGTTGCATGCATAACTTGTGCATTTCCAATAGTAGATTGATGTGCTGATTCCAAGTATGATACTCATTTGTGGCACAAAACAGCCAACAAATCATCCTAACTGCTGCTACTCCAGATTGGGTGCAATGGTTAGGATAGGTTAGGTTATGTTAGGTTTTGACTCATTTGTGCAACAAATAAGTATCATACTTATAGTCAGCACATAAAAATACCTCAGGAAATACAGAACTTATGCATTAAGCAGGTATAGGACTTGAGTAAAATTTTACCCATCAATGTCAAATTAAAAGTGATTAGTAATATTTTTATAAAAAATATTGAACAGCAAACAAATTATAATAATATGTAGCATAAGCAATAGTTTTATTTATCTTAAACCAAAGTAAACCAGCATTTGCTAGGTAGGATTAAGGCTCAATCACAGGTCATGTATAACATACCTACCAGACATGGGTGGATCCAGGGGGTCAAAGGGGTCATGCCCCACAAGCTGCCCGCAATTTGTGCAAAATTGACACATTTCTGGATATATAAGAAAATCTAAGCAACTTTTACCCCCTCAAAAAACAGCAATTAATGCATTTAGGAAGCAAATTTGGATGAGCACATACATAATTTTGTTAAACTTTAGAGCATTCCCCCCCCAAAAAAAAAAATAATAATAATAATCCTATTCTAAACCTCAACCTGCCTTGCTACCAGATTTCATTTCTTAATGGTGTTATTAATGGCTGTGATCTTTAGCATGAGGATTCTCAATAAGTGACAATAACTGTGAATTGAGCCTCAAACAGGGTGCAATTCAACACCATGGAGCATCGGCATGACGTAACACCTTCCTCCAAACTCAATAGCTATTAGAAGGGATATTTCTGTGTCCATAGCTTCCCACCTCATGTTGCTGACTCGCTAACAGACTGTCTAACAGTCTAGTGTTCATGTTTTGATGTGACCAGGGTTTGCATTTCCACCCAAACACATACCCAGTTTATGCATCATCAGCATGATTATATGATCCTGTTCAAGAAGCCTTCCAAATGATTCCAAGCAGCAGATCTATGAAAGAAGCACAATATATTTGGAAGTTATTTCAATATGATTCAAATTAATGAAGTAGCTGCACAATTAAAATGTAAGGAGGCAGTTACAACCCAAATATATACAGTGAAAAAGAAAGAAAATAACACACGCCCACAAGGCCCACAAGTTAGTACTTTTACAAGCCACAGAAGCAATTCCTTCCATATTCCGGCTGCATTGTATATTCCCCCTACAATCTGGAGGCTTTTCTTCAACCTGCAAGAAGTTATTTTAAAACATATGAAATATTTACAAGCAGATAAGATTTATATGAACTAACTAGCGATAAAAAACGAATTTGAATCGTTTCTTTGAAAATAATACCAGTTCAAAAGCTAAATTTTGAGTCTATGACTATATACCCTCCTCAAAACTTACTTAATGCCTTTCAGTTAAGTGGAATAAAGAAATCCTTCATTACCTTAGACGTCATGCTTCCAACTTTACTCTTTACCCCGCCGCCTTTGCTCTAGACCTTGATCAAACCAATCAAACTTCGAAAACAAGAAGGTAGTCGAAGGAGAGAAGCGAGTGCGTGTTGAGTACATTTCACGCTGCCTGTACTGGTATGTGCTGGGAGTTGCGCGATCTTATCGCTGTTCGTTTAACTGGCTTCCTTATATATTTATGTTTTCTGTCATGTTCAGTGAAACAACGGTGCTCTGGGCCACTGGCGGATCCAGAGGGGTGTGGGGTTTTGCACCAATTTCATTTAGGGCCAGACTTGTGAATGATAAATATTTTCATGAATGATTCAATCATGATTCACCAGCAAACATGAATGATTCAATCATGATTCACCAGCAAACATGAATGATTCAATCGTGATTCACCAGGAAACATGAATGATTCAATCATGATTCACCAGCAAACATGAATGATTCAATCATGATTCACCAGCAAACATGAATGATTCCATCATGATTCAATCACTCAACATTACCACTGGTGAATGATTCACAGGCTTACGTGAATCAATCATGAATGATTCATTAAATGAATCATTCATGAATTATTCAATCACAATAGTTAGCAATGCGTAAGTGCAAATAACAGTGCATATATTTTGAATGAGGGTGTTAACAGGGCAAATGAAGGTGCTAAAGGATCTGAGCATGTGGTGGTGGGTCATAAACATCGGACCCCCTAGCGTTTTAGATGTTTCAAAACTTTACTATTTTCATCACTAAGTTGATTTTTGGACATTCTGCATGTTCTAGACACTATTCTGTACTCTTACCTTTAGCAATTCTAACCGGGGAGAGTTTATCACCGCCCGTTTATTTTAACCATGCTGAGCGCCATTTCGGGTGCGTATATCCTCTGCCAGTTCAAGGTCTGTGTCAGCTGTCAACGAACTTTCCAGTTGCATATGACCCAATCTAAGAGATTTTGAACATTCTAGACTTTTTATGTCAAATCTATTTTTTCGTGCTGGGGACAAATTCCAGAAAAAATCTAGGGATTTTATAGGTGTTCCGATAATTATAGAAAATAAAATAACTAGAGCACTTTCGTACATAAACATAACAAACAAACATAACCTAACCTAACCTAACCTAACTAACCTAAACCTTATAGGAATAATATTATTAGCCATAAGTATATCCTGATCGAGACGAAAACTCTTAATAGATTAATATGTAGCCATTAAGTCTGATTTCGAGGACAAAACCTGATAGCGGATAATATATGAGCCATTCAAAGTTCGATCGAACGAAACCTTAAGATTAATATATAGCCATAAAGTCGATCGAGACGAAAACCTTAGATAATATTATAGCCATTTAAGTGCGAATCGAGCGAACCTAAGATATATATAGCCAATTAAGTACGATCGGAGACGAAACCTATTGATTATATATAGCTCATTAAGTCCGATCTTGACAGAAACCCTAAGATAATATAGTTAAGCCATAAAGTCTGTAGTTGGACTGGAATGACACTACGATACTGTATAACTTATTATAGTCATCCGATCAAGACGAAAGCCAAATATAAATTGGATATAGCACAATTACAGTAACGATGCGAGACGAAACCTAATGATAATATATAGCTATTAGTCTCAGTCGAGACGAAACCTAAGATAAAATATAGCCATAAAGTCTGATCAAGACGAAACGCTATAATATATATATGGCGTTAAGTTATCCGATCGATAAAAATAAATTTTTAAAAAAAAAATTTGGGGGGGGGCACGCTGTAGCGGAATATTCGTCATGTGGTAAAAAACGATCTGGAATAAAAAAAACATTG
The DNA here is from genome assembly GCA_014673585.1 of Semibalanus balanoides. Taxonomy (NCBI): domain Eukaryota; kingdom Metazoa; phylum Arthropoda; class Thecostraca; order Balanomorpha; family Balanidae; genus Semibalanus; species Semibalanus balanoides. Next base: position 377,887 of record VOPJ01012309.1, on the reverse strand, counting down.
GGGGCAAAGAAGGCATCTGGAATAACAAAAAACATGATGCTGCCAAACTTGGTTACAGCTGTTGCGTAGAACAAAAGCTTTTATGCGAACGGGTAGGCACGGTGTTTAGTAAAGGCGCGTGTGAGTAATGTATATTATTGCGAAATAGACATTTGTGTGATATGTGTAAAAATTGTCATTTAGGGAACTCCTTATCCTTACCACTCAAATGTGACCATTCTGTCATCGAACTGTTGTGATATGATTATATGGGTCAATTACTAATAACCTTAGGGCGGGGAGTCCGAGGTGTATAGCCGTTGGTGTTGACTTCAGCTCAAAGTGTTGCATTCCCATTATGGAGGGTGAGCTATCGTTCTTTGATATGTTTTCTGATTGTCCCCCCCCTAAAATAGTGTGCTACTTGATCAAAGGCCTATGAAATTACAGGTCAATCACACCCATTAGTCTTTGTATGAATAACTAAAAATCCCTATTGATTCTTGTGCAATGACATTTCATGAGGTAGGAGAATCAATTAATGAATGATTTCATGTGGAAATAAGGCATGATTCAATCTATAAATAAGAATGATTCAATACTCTTTTGAAATCTTTCACTAAGTCGTGTGGATCCCAATTGCTGTATCTCCCGAGGAGCATTTGTTAAGCTCATTTGATACTGTGTGTGATGATGTGAGGCAGTTATGACCCCAGGTGATACATTATGTTATCATGACCACATCCAGGTAGCTTTGGCTCTGAACGCAACATAACCATGGGTCTGCTGCTGCATCTGGTGGGCATTTGCCGTGTGTTGGCCTTAAAAATTAGGTCAATTTGTTGCAACTTACTTAATGATGATTATCCAGGAACCTGCGTAATAGGACAGATGCCAAAGCTGGTTTGGCAGGATGTACCCATCTCGTGCAAGGTTCTTTAATCTCAGATACGCTTCGGCCACAGTGGGTGGATCGCTGTGAGGAGCTCGATCCTCCACTGTTGGGACTGGTTGAGTTGCTGGAAGTATGTACACTTTTTGTAACTGATCTTGAGGGGGCAGAGCATGTTTTGACATTTGGTTCATTGACCTGACTAGACGAGTATCACACACATCCTTCCTCTCTTCTCTCTTTCTCCTTCCCTTCTATTTTCTCTTCTCCTCTCTCTTCTCCTCTTCTCTCTCTCTTTCTCCTTCTCTCCTTCTCTCTTCCTCTCCTTCTCTCTTCTCTTCTTCTCTCTCTTCTCTCTTTCTCTCTTCTCTCTTTTCTCTCTCTCTCTCTTCTCCCTCTTCTCCTCTTCCTCTCTTCTCGTCTTCCTCTTCTCTCTTCTCTCTTCGTTCTCTTCTCTCTTCTCTCTTCTCTTCTCTCTTCTCTCTTCTCTCTTCTCTCTTCTCTCTTCTCTCTTCTCTCTTCTCTCTTCTCTCTTTTCTCTCATTTCCCTTCACTCTGCTGAAGAGTTATTGAGTGATTTTTGTTCATTGTTGCCACATTGGTGTGTACTCTGTTGTATAATGCTGGCTGGGTTTTGATATGGAATATGGATGATGTAAGACTTAACGTTTTTAAACAGTGATTAAACTTTAGCTCATTTGTGCCCAAAATGGTTGTCAAATTGGAAATTGGTACTTTAAAAGCAATGCAGAAAGGAAAACATGTGCATTAACTGTTTGTGTGTCTAAAGCAGGTGGCTTTATCATGAACTCTGTGCATTAACTGTAAATCTAAAGCCTCTGTAAATCCTGTAGTTGTGACTTAGTGACTGCCTCTGACTGTGGACATCATATTGATGTCAAATGACCTCTACACTCAGCACACCTGAAACCCCTAATTATCATAATCACATCTGCGATAATCATGTGTTCTTGTGAGCCCCTGCCCCCTGTGCCAGCTGCTGATTCCCACCTCCCCGTCCCACCCTCTGTGTGTCTGTGCAGACAGTGCAGCTGATCTACTCGATCGTGGCGGCCATCAATGACGTGTTCGGTAGCAGCACCGTGGTCTTCAGCGCCACGTCGCGGCTACAGCGGCTCAGGGATGTGTTCTTTACTGCCCTCGCCCTGCCCATCGCCATGGTAAGTCACATATGTTACGATCGTTCACACACGGACACACGAGCACGCACTCGCTCATCAAAATAAATGCGAATTCCTTACATGTTTATGTGTCATCGAGCAAAATCACAGAATCACTGATACAAATGCTGGTAATCATTAACGAACCTGCATCGCTATACAGTGAATCATTTGTCATGTCTGTGTCCGCTCGCCAAGCTGACGTGCCCCCTCCCGCCCTGGCTGGTAGGTGGTGTGTATCCTGTTCTGGGTCATGTACGCCATCAGCCGGGACCTGGTGTTCCCCGAGGTGATGGACCTGTTCTACCCGTCGGCGCTGAACCACGGCGTGCACACCATGCCGCTGGTGCTGGGGCTGCTCGAGCTGGTGATGGTGCCGCACCACTTCAGCAGTCACCATGTGTCGCTCACGCTGCTGGTGCTGTTTCTTGCTGCCTACCTCGGCTGGTGAGTCAGTCAGTCAGGGAGACAGGGAGACAGGGAGACAGGGAGACAGGGAGACAGGGAGACAGGGGAGCAGGTGAGCACAGGGAGAGGAGAGCAGGTGGCAGAGGGAGAGGGTAAGCAGCCAGACATTCAGATGGGCAGGCAGCGCCTTCCTTGCTTGAGTCAGTCAGCTTCAGTCAGTCACAAAGAGGGACGGGCAGGCAGATAGGTAGGCAGTCACTCAGTCAGCCAGCCAGCGGCGCTGGTGGACATTGCCTACCTCGCCTGGTCAGTTAGAGAAGGTACTGGTCAGTTAGAGGAGGTACTGGTCAGTTAGAGGAGGTACTGGTCAGTTAGAGGAGGTACTGGTCAGTTAGAGGAGGTAGGCTGGTGGGCAGACGGGCACACAGCGCACAGCAGACAGCGCTGACCACACAGACAGCGCTATTGGAAACATTGTGATATTCGACCTATTCAGAGCTGACAGATCAAATCGGAAGAGACTGGAGATGGGTGGTGTCACTGCGCTGCGTCGGATACCTAACTCTAGGTCGGATTCCGCTGTCATTGTTAGGACTTGGTAATAGCATTTTGTGTGCTGTTATGGTGTATTGATGTGTTCAGATGATTAAGCTGAGAGCCGGACAGGGTCATAGCTCATAGTTCAGATTCGGAAGACATGCCCGGGTCTTGCCTTCTATCACTATCTTACATAGACAGCAGCTTTGCTATCGCTTCGGTTGCTGTTTTTGCTCAGCAAAGTTTCCGTCGCTACGTTGATATGCTGACGAGGCGACAGAACTTGAGCATCCGGGCCAAAGTTTACTTGGTAACCGCACAGTTGCAGTGGTCTCGTGTTTGGGTGGGAGGAATGTGACTATTTGTGTTTTAGAAGCGACCTTTGCCGTGTCCGGTCGGTGGAACTATCACGTGTCGAGTGAGGCTGCTCAGACTTTGGAGTGCGCGGAAAATAACAAACAACTGTCGGGCCCTGATCAATAGGAACAGTTCAGGTCTCTGCAGCTGCCAAAAACCAGAACCGAGGCCGTTCTTATATAAAAAATCGAGCCACGGATGATTTTTCCGAAATGCTGAGTTATTTTCTACTATTAGCAAGTCGTTATTATCAACAAAATTAGTTGAAAACGACAGCATGCTTAGTATTATTGAGCTTATTGGTTTTATTTTCGAGACATCGAACAGTAGTAAGCAGATCAGAGCCTATGATCTTTCAACCGTTTCTTTTCATCGCTGCGAGGAGAGGAAAATTCCACTTGTCCCAACGATTACATTTTATCTATGAGTGCGGAGTGTTGTAGGTGGTATCTTTCAACTGATTCTTTTCATCGCTGCGAGGGAAGAAAAATTCCATTTGTCCACTGATTAAATTTTGTCTACGTGTGTTGTAGATTCCGATTACCGGAGGCGAGCAGAAAAAGTGGCACAAAAAGAACGTTAAAAAAGAGTGACTGAATTAAGTTACGCTCCCGTTGTCACGTGGTTTTGATTGGGCTGATTTGATTGATTTGAAGCCTGGTGCCCAGTGCCCACTGCCACGGGTCAGTCAACAATGGACAGGGACAGGGAAGTTCGTGACTTTGCGATATCTCCAAAAGTTGAAAATCGCTAGATCTGGTAGCAACATTCCCCACCTGGTAACAATCAAAAGTAAGCGGACGAGCGAGCGGCTGTCCCCGCAGAATTCACCTGCTGCGCGCGCGCCGGGCTAGCCAGGATAGGTCTGCCTCCTGTCAGCATATTACTATGAAGCTCTATTTGCCCTTCGTTCTCTTGACTATGTATCTCTATTTACAGGGCGCTTGATAGCCTATATGTACTTAAAGCGCCCCCCCCCCAAAAAAAAAAAACAGCAATCACACTATCTCTATTTACATTTGCACAAGGGAACAGGCTATTTCAATACGCATTCCACTGTCCCCAACGCGCTCATAGACCTGGCAATGCCAAGAATGACACGGAAAGTTCAGCAGTGTTCAACTGTGTACTTCGAACTCCGTTTCTGACCGCTGGCGAAAACGGTACACACTGCATCCGGACAAGAACGAAAAATACGGTGCGTGCTTGTTCATTTTCAGGCGAGCCTCATACTACCCGTATGATGCTCGCGGTTTGAACTTTATACTTCCCGTTGTTGAACGGTGGCGGTAGGCACCGGGCTTAAGGGAATGTTTCACATTAACATTAGATTTGAGTTGAGATGGCCATTTTGCTGGATTTGTCATGAATTAAGCTCTGTAGAAGTTAAAACACCCACAGTAGCCTCCTCTTCGAAAGTGAAATTTAGTTTGTTTTAGACGCATCTGTCCTAAACCTAAAAATAAAGCCCCTGAGGTGTATTTGCAATAAGCACGCGTTAAAGCTCTTGCACTGTCGTCATCTCTCTTTTATCATTATATGTTGATGAAGCCACGTTAGATTTGTTTTACAGTGGTTGCTACTACCATCTAGCCATATGACACTTAGTCATGAGCTATCTATTGACAAGCAGTGATAAGGTATTATCTATTGTTCCCAAAATTCCTTCATATCGACCTCATTCAGTGTCCCATAATAACTCGACAACTCTCGGATATCTCTTACAATGAAAATGTTGAGCACTGTTTTTTGAGAAACAAATGTACAGATACGTAAGTTCACGAGCTGTTGTAGCAATATTACTTCATATTTTCACCACAAGCGGCGTACATTGGACAACTTTCAGAGAGGTGAAACATTCCCTTTAAGACGGTCTCCTGTTGTTGTTTTTTCCTCTCGTTTCGCGAACCACAGCAGTGTGATGCGGGTCGGTTCTGGTGATAACAGAGGGTGCTGGGTGATCGTGCGGCTGACGGTCCGCCCTCCGCCAGGGGGTAGATCATCCTGATACCTCAGTCGGGTGGAAAACGACCTTATGGTTTAGTAAAGCTCGATGTGTGTAGAGTAGAATACGGATACCGTGTGTGTTCCCCAAAATGTGGCGTGTGTTGTTTTCCATGAATCTGCCGATTATCAAACTAATTCAATTTTTTGTATCGCAATTTTCAAGTAGCCGATTGGCATCACATTTTCGCGGACTTTGTCCATTGCGGGACTCAGACCTGTACTCAAATTTAAACATGCACTCCCGTTTGTCCCGTTTGTCCCGTTTACACCCGCTGTTTCTCGACTTGGCACAAGATGGATTACAATGCCTCTCTGTATGTACGGTTCGACCTTGTTGTCCTGCATTGCGATGCGATAACAAGGCCGATAACAACAAGGTGATAGCGAATGCGAAAATCTTCAGCGTGTGACGTGACCTCTATGGGGTGACCTCTATGTGACCTCTATTGTTATGACCTGTCTGTCTCGCCGTCGCAGGACCATGTACCTGGCCCTGGTGGCTGAGCTCTGGGTGTATGGTGTGATGAGAGTGCTCTCTTGGCCTCTGAGGATCGCCTTCATGGCAGCCAACCTGCTGTTCGGCGTCGGCCTCTACCTGCTCGGAAAGAAGCTGGATCACGTTGTCTGGGGTGAGAAAGGGCTAATGTCAGCCTACGTAGGGATTATTCGCGCTGGGGCGCTGTAAGATGTTGTTGAATGCTGATCGCTGGTAACGCCAGTTACTTTAGATCTGGTGTGAAAGTTCATAATCTCGGGATCTCTCATTTACCCACAATTTTTGACTTCGCAATATATTTTCAACATCGATGAATTCGACTGTTGCCATGCGAATCATATCAAGCTGACGAAGTTATGAAAGAACGATGGGGGCCAGGGAAGCAGAGGGCCGCCACTTTAACCCAATGTCGACGTTGAGGGCAGCCATTTTAACCCAATGTCGATGTTCCCCGTTTTCCAGGCAAGCAGAAGGCTGCCGCTGCCGCCGCGGATGAAAAGCGTGCCAAGAAACATCGCTAAATGCGCCAGTTCTGCCTGTCGCGCGCCAGTTCTGCCTGTGGCGCGCCAGGCTGCAGCCAGATACCAAGAGGTGAAACAACGTCGTGTGTCCGCACATGCTGCTCATGGTAGTGTGAAGTGGGCGCAATGGAGTCAACTACGTAATAGTATGTACTCTGGTAGGTCATGTATGTTTGATGTTTTTTTTCCGGTGATGGAAACTGATATTCCCATGTATACAAGTCATATTCCCAATGTTTACTGCTTAGTGGTGGTTGGTATGTTTTTAGCGTGTTAAGTAGCATCGAGTTTGCAACAAAATTATACCATGCATGAACTAGGCATAACATATTGAATGATCTGTGAACTGCATATTATGTTTTCAGCTGATATAATTTATGTAGGTAACTGATGATATTTGCTCACCCTGTCAGATTTATTTTGATTTATGAGCCCGTTTTACACAAGTACAACGTGATCGCCGTGACATAATTCAGGGTTATATGCTGTGAACATACCAATGCAATGTGTCAGATCAGCTAAAACCGTTCCCGTCTCCCGTCCCATGACATTGGTGCAGGACTCAAGGCCACGTCCTACAGTTACATACGCTGTTGTTTACTGTCGTTTGGAGGTATGCCTGAACCACCGAAGTCCATGGTGGTGCTCATGGGCGTCGTCACCACTGGGGACACTGGGGAAATTGGCCCTAGTAATTGTCAGCCTCCCCTAATATGGTCCCATGTTAAAGTACACGTGCACCTGGATTTGTCCGTAGTGATCTTCAGATCGTGGCGACGCTCTTGGTGTTGCTCACTGGTGCTGCGGTGCATCTTGTCGCGTCTGTCGTCAATTGTACGCTGCGGGATTGTCCGGGTGTTACGCCGCCAGGTACTGACCAAACGGCACGACTTGTCTCGGGGGGGGGGTGGGGCATGATGTGAAGGACCGTGACCGGTCACCGCTTTACGCGATACGTGCCGAACTGTACTGCCATGCCGACTTGTCCGGCCTCCGTCCCTGTCAGCGGCGGCACGCCAGTGCGCGCGGTGAAACGATTCGGCCCGGATCTGGCTGCTCAACATATGTCTTGCATAAACAAACGGTCAGTCATCTATACTCCACACATATCATATCCCTTGTTTTACAATACGAGTGACGCCCCCGACGATTGTATCCCTGAAGGCTGGTGTATTGTATTGAAGTGCTCGCGGTGTGAGGACCTTTTGCGTGTCGCCTAACCCTGGCTGACAGTTACATGATGCATGATTACTTGGCGGACAGTTGCACAGTTAGGTGTTGCGTGTTGTCTGGCGACTCTGTTCGGGTACAGCCGCTGCCTGCCTGTTGCTGGGCCGCTGTCGACCTGACGGTTGTGGATATTGGCGGAGAGGGGCATGGTAACTCGATGCGGGTTGTACCGCGGCTTGCGCCAGATGTTCACGGGGTGGTTTTCTATCAGGTCCTGGTCAGTTCGGTTCTCCTGGCCTGTCGTCCTCTCTTCCAGCCAGACCGCGTCGGAGTTTTTTACCCGCTATTTTGCACCGACGGACAAAGTCTTGCAGCAGTTGTTTGTTCTTATCATTTAGCTGATGTGTATTTACCTTAGAAACAAGTCAGTTTCGAATGCAACTACCGCATTTTTATGGTGTGCTCCACCGAAACCCCTCCTCGCGATTCTTCTCGAGGTATCATTCTCCGGTGATTCTTAATTCATGGACCTTACTCCGAGCCTCAACCTCCAAGTCTTCTGATAGCAGTCAGTGATTGCCCGTGTTCATATACAGCGCTTTCTCGTCGATGTGGTGTCGCACATATATGTCGCCTGTTACCTGACGAACTCCCATACCGAAACTGTGTCAAACTAGCTCGTTCGATACCTCCCGGCCGCCGCTGTTGGCCTGCAGCACAGAAATTGCCATCAGTTCGCGGCGGGCAGGCTGTCGATTACCAAACACGTCTTGACCTTCCGGCACCGAACCGCCTGGGTAGGTTAAAGAGAGTCTGCCAGAGAGCCGATATCAGCCAGCACTGCCCGCCGCCGACGTGTCTTTTGTCTGCGCGGTGATGTGTCGGCGCTGCAGAGGTTCGCGCCTCTCAGTCCATGTAGGACGCTCTCCTTACGTGCACTGCCATGCTGCCCTGTCGTGTTGACTGTTGAGGCTTGCTGCTGTCCCGGCGACGCAGAAGGCTTTAGGATTCAGCAGGGGTAGTCTTCGTGTCTGAGTGTGGTGGCGTGTGTCTGCGTGTGCTGGAATGAACCGTGTTGCGTATATATTCGAATACATTGGAATCAACCGAGATGCTTGGTCTGATGGTGCCTGTACTGTTAACTGTATTAGCATTGCAAAAGTGCCCTTAAACCCCAAATCATCATCATCATCAATCTACTTATGGTTTCTTTTGTTACTAAAACTCATTCTACCAGTTCATTATCACATTTATACAGGACTTAGCCAAGGGGTATGGCCATGCCCCCCTGAGCAAAATAAGTTCACACTAGATATAATGAGATTCTCTGACGACCCTACCCCTCCCGGTCAGCAGCTTATGGCTGAGGAGCACAATTTGATTTTTGTCCGACGTCCCCCCCCCCTGAGAAAAATCCTGGCTACGTGCCTGACCATAATACCACTTCAACCGATACCCTTGTCCTCTAACATTAAGCCAGACAGGAGCGTGGAGAGATCTGCGTGCTACACGGCTGCAACGCGGCCGTCCCATGCTAGGTTGGCTCTTTCTCCGGCCAGCTGCCACCAGACCTGACACTTGTCGCTATCAGGCCACCACAGATCCCTCCTATCAGGGCTGGAACCCGGCCACAGCGGGCTGAGCTCGTGATGTTATGAGCACGTGATTCATCTGATCCTCCGGTTACTGAGTGTGGACACTGGACAGATATGTTGTCTACTTATATTTCCTGTCCCTAGATGGCACTAGTAAAAAACGCCTGTAGTTATGCTGTTCCGCATAACCGGAAAGCGAGAACTGTGATCTGCGCAATGGGGGAGGAGTTGCCGAGTCATTCTGATCATAAAAAGACAAGTGGGTAACCATAACATTGATGCTGAGAGCCTCTCTCTCTCCTCTCTCTGGGGCGGATCCACAAGGTATGGGCAACGGGGCTGGCAGACCCCCCCCCTTTCAATGAAAAATGGCGCGTCGAAGGCGCAGGGGCACTAGTTTTGCACCGAAGGCGCTATATTGGTGCCGCAGGCGCCCCCAAACCCATGGAGAGCGAACCAAAACCCATTGAGGGTGCCACAAAACCTATGGGGAGCGCCCCCAAACATATGGAGGGCGCCCCCGAAACCGTGGAGAGCGCCCACCAATTCCGGAAAGTGCACCCGATGCCCAAAAAACATCCTGAACTTCAGAAAATCGGAAGGGCGCCCTCGAAACTATGAAGCGCGCCCTCGAACGCTATTAGGTAGGCACATCGATTCTGAGGAGGGCGCCCCAAAAAACATAGAGGGCGCCCCCAAACCCATGGAGGGCGCCCCCCCCCCCAATCTCATGGATGGCGCTCCCAATTCCGGGGAGGGAGCCCCGATGCCCGAAAACACCCCTCACTTCGGAAGGGCGCCCCGAAACTAGGAAGTCCGCCCTCAAACACGATTTGGTGCACCACGAATCTAACGAGGGCGCCCTAAATTCATCGCTAGGGTGCCTTCAAACCCATGAAGGGCGCCCCTAAATCACAACATTGTAAAAACGGTTTGGGTGTGTTATAATAATTAGCTATTTTTGCGCGACACTGCAATTTACCACAACTTTGCCGCACCTCATGGTCATGACCAATGACCATTGTCACTGGTTGATCCAGGAGGAGGAAATCCCCCTTCCGCAGGAACATGGAGGGATTTAATACAAGTATGCCCCGCGCATTCCTGCATTGGCTGCAAGAAGTGAAAGTTAGCCCGTGCCCTGCGGGGGGAACAAAATCTGTCCCCTCCCGAATTTTATAAATAACTTGAACAATGAACACTATGATAGATATCGAAGTGAAACTTTCGGTACCTTATGCTGCATGAATTCTACTTCATGCCAAATATAAACGAAATGGTCGAAATCGATACAGTACGTTGGGAATAATGACGTTTTATTGACGTTATGGCATGCCAATTTTAGTGCAAAAACGATAAATGTTGGACAAATCCTAGAACATCGAGTTGTAAATTGTAATGTCAATTGCAAATTTAAAATTTCATGAAAGGAAATTGAATTCTCTTCAAAATGGTTATCTCGGATTTGAGTAATTTTGTGTTTTAATCACCAAAAAACAACAAAACAGTTTAGTTCGGGAAAATGTACACGGTGCTATATGCTATTCTCAGGTGCTATAAAAGGTGCCCCCGGGCCTGCAGTCCCCCCTCAATGAAAATCCTGGATTCGCCACTGCTCTGACTCTGCCAAATTTAAGGAAAACTGTCAAAGTGAACTACTTCCCTTATATCTCACATTTGTGAGCTAGTGACTGGTGCGATAAGATTCTGAAGATAGTTATGGCACTGTTTACACTGTTGCGGCATTTACATCACATGGGTGTCGTCCTGGTAAAGCCAGGACCCTACCAATAATTTCGCATTTTAACATGAGGATTTAGGCCTAGGTGGCGTTGCATGATAAGGATGACATTACAATCGATAATCATAAAGTTAGCATTGGGGCTCTACCCACTGGCGGATCCAGAGGCTGCAGAGGGGCGCCGCCTCCCCCAGGCGCCCGGGTCGCGGGGTCGAGCCGTGCTTTGGCCTCCCCAAGCGGGGAGGTTGGGGAGGCCAAAACACCAGGGCCCCGCGACCCGGGCGCCTGGGGGAGGCGGTGCCCCTCTGCAGCTCCCCCCTCTGGATCCGCCCCAGGCTCTACCAATCATTTTCAGAAACTGTCGCCCCTGGGCATTTGTTATTGTGCAGTCACACTGTCTCTCCAAACTGCATCACTGTGACACTGTAACAAAAGAAGGCGAAAATATAAGGTAAATGTTACATTTTCCTCGGATGCTACCCTTGGCGATACTAGCACCATCTATACACAATCCTCGCCTTCACCAGTGTCACGTATCGTCAGGAATGTGGCTCCTAGCGTCATCTACCTTCAGCAGTGATATATGTACTGCCACCTACCGTCAGCAGTGTGACCTGAGAGCGGCTCCTGCGCCTCTGAACTATTGGAAACAATTTAAAAAAGGCAATCCTCTCTTTTGCATGGACACAGCGATAACGCTTGATATTGAAAATATATTATTTTTGCATTTTGAATACACCTCGTAGCAGGGCCTCGGATACCATTTTAACTGGGGGGGCAATTGCCCCCCCAGTGAAAGCTATTGCCCCCCCAGTGGAACTGATTTGCCCACGTGGGCAACGCAGTGAAACCGAATTAATTCGACACGAGCGAGCCTAATAATATTATATATGGTACATCGATAGCCTATGCAAAATTTATTCAGAGACCTGACGCTTTTTTACTGTACTGCATAGCCGCGGACAGCATGTTAATGGGTGGAGCAAATGCCCCCCACAGTGACTGTTGGCTCCCTCCCCTGTGACCAAATTTTGCCCCCTAGTGGGAGCAAAATTGGTAGGTAACATACGATTGTACGGTCTGTTAAGTATATAAAAGCGTCACTGAAGCATGTTTTCAACTTCAATTAAAAATACGACGTTTAAAGCTACCTAGCGTAGCTTTGAGATCTTGAGTACGAATACTCACCCCTTTTCGCGTCGGTTCAAAATTGGCGTGGAGCACCCGGTGTCGATTAACCCTATTCCCTGCGGGGGCAGATTCTGCCCCCGGTAGTTTTTCCCCCGCTGCTTCTGAACCGTTACGTTTATCGTCTTGAAACTTTCGGACTTTTCCTAAATATGAATGACGCGTGTTCTTTGAAAATTTTGAAAAAATCGGCCTGTCAGAGGCGGCTCCAGGGTCATGTTTTTGGGAGGTCGTTACGAATGCGGGTGTGCCGCGCATACTTCCTTCGTAGTTTGCGGTGGAATAAAAGC